>WSTX01008127.1:0-15667 GCA_019633405.1 Tulasnella sp. 408
ACTCCTCACGGAAAAAACGCTTCCTACGCCGATGAGCGACGTGTACGCATTTGCTGGAGTCATCCTTTTCGTAAGTATTTCGAGTCTCACTTTGCACAGTGGGCCAAGACCGACCCCTTCCCTTTCCCCATCCGGGCTAGGCTATGAGCGGACAGAGGCCGTTCTACCGAAAGAAATCTGGTGCAGCTATCATCTTGGCCATATCAAAGGACGAACAACCTACGACTGCTGACCATCCAGGCTTGCCGGAGAACGACCTATTATGGCCGTTGCTTCGGCAGTGCTGGAGCTCGGTCCCCACGGCGCGGCCGAGGATAGCGCAAGTGATTTCAATCTTGGATGGGTTGATGGGGAGTAGTTAAATGGTAGCTATCCGGGATTCTCGTTTCGTTTTTATGTTTATGTTTTTTTTTTTTTTTGTTCTCGGAGAGGGCCCGACGGATGGAACGACAGGGGATGTACACGTCCGACAGGCTACCCTGTATATTAGCTGCATGGTTTGAGTCCTTCCACAAGACATTTGGTAATCCGTGGGGCATTGCATATGAATGGACAACGGGGTGAGTGAGATACAGTCCTTCGTTCCGCGGAACAGAGCCCAAACATGACATCCGTCCTGGATGCGAACAACTTACTACACGGGGAGCTGTTTCAATGATAAATGCAAAAAGAAACAAGTATTTCGGTAGTTATGGTACCTCGAACAAAAACAAGAGTAGGATACCTCCTACACGTTTGGACGACGAGAACGGGGGGAGGGCTACGAACGTCGCGTCGCGGCCTATTTCATAAATGTCCTCGTGAATCGCGTTTTCATTCTTTTGGTTTCTTTGCTCTTCCGTTACTTCGCTTCTCCTCTAGTGTTAGCATCAGAAACTTTCCGGTATCGATCTATTGTACATCGTATGATCACCCTATTTGACCTCAATGGCCTAGCTTTCAGAGCGATCCTTGGACATCTCTTCGCGCGTCTTGCGGAGCCTACCCGATAGTGGGGCAGGAGACACAGCTAGTAGCCGCCAGTAGAACAAATCAGATTGGTAGAAACATTCAGAGAGAGAAACAAACTCACTGCTCTTAGCCTAGGTATAAGTCCAGGTTCACAGTCAGCAAAGACAAAGCACATAGCAGAGGTCGAGGAGCATATGATCTTCGGGTTGGGGCAGGTATTAATGGCAAGCACGGCGAAAACACGTTATGTCCGAACGGGGACAGTGGCAATACCTTCGGTCTCCACGTGCCGATACCCGCGCTAACCAACACCGCACCCTCATACCCTCAATACTCATTGTCGAGCTAGATCACGCAGCGAGTGCAAGGCATTGATTGAGAGACTTTAGCGCCCATGGCTTCAAATGGTAAGTCTTCCCACCTTTCCCTCTACTTATCGGGGAATCATCAACTGCTTTGTTTGAAGATCAACTGGAGTCGGAAGTGCTCCAATTTCGAGGAAAAGACTCACAGGAGTGCGAGGAGTTTATCTCTGCAATCACCAAGCACGCGTACCGTCAAGGAAAGCTGCGAGACGACGAGTGGATCGCCGACCTAGTCGCTACTTGTTTGACTCACGACGCCCTTCGGTGGTGGAGCGGATTGGATAAAGGGACTCGTGAAAGCTGGGATACGCTTCGTCAAGCTATGTTTTCCAGATATCAGCCAAAATTCTATGGGAAAAGTGGAGAGGAAGCAGAGGAATTTGTGCATACGGTGCGTCAGAGGGCGAGGGACGCCGGAAAGCAGAAGGACAACGATTGGATCATCACCTTTGTATCCGATTGCTTTGTGGGAGACGCTTTGAGGTGGCACGTATCTCTTGACCAGAGCATTCAAGATGATTGGAAGATGCTTCAGGTGGCCATACTGGTTCAATGGCGGAGGGAGGGCGGGATTGAGCTTCCACTCAAGTTGGCCGAGTCTCCTAAAAGTCATAGTCTGATAGCTGACGCTGGCATTAACTGGGATTATAGGGTTCCAACTCCTGCCCCAGCTGCTCCTGCACCCCCGAAGCTCAAGAAAAGTAGGATCCGTGTTGGTAACACTGGAACAAGTTATTTGTCTAAAACGGCGAATAGAGATGGTCTACCACTCACGTCGTCAGCTGATGACGCACTCGTGGTCGAATATGATCCTTCAGTCAAGGTCCCACAGACGCTGTTAATTCCTGATGTGCGTGTATTCGGAATCATTTTTAGTGGTCCACTAATGCCCACCTAATGGGTTGCAGAACCAAATCGCAAACTATGACATGCTCGGACTGCGCTGGTACAGAAGTGATACCAGCTCACCAAACAGGTATAACCCTTTTCCTCTTAACCCTACCCGAACGTTTAAGACCTGCATCTTCACTTGTAGCCATGCGTACACGTGCGCAATAGACTCAAAGACTGGCTCAGACTCAAACAATTCGGCGTTTAGTGGTCCTCAAATGCAAAGTATCTGGGCTATTTCTTCAACGCTCGTAAAGCCCGGACAGGCTTTGCAAGTTACGGCAATCAATGGAACAAGTGAGAAAAGCAAGAACGAAAGCTTCACAGTGCACTAACCTAAATCATATGCAAGCCACTTTATCTGCGTGCACAGCCTCTAGCTCACAGTACATATGGTTTAGACCAGGACCACAGTCTCATGAGCAGGTGATGGTGAGGCGTTTGGAACCAAGAAGTGACAAACAGTCGTTAACGGTGTTCTACATGCTATCATCAGGATCTTTTCCTCGAAGCGATCTAGTTTGATTGCAGTGTATAAGTCTATGTGGCGGGATTTTGTGCTCTTGTGGGGTCTTGCGGGATGCATCTAGATATGTGCTCCCCTGATACGCTGCCGAATCGTAACATAGAAGCTTTGTTTAAAAACTATCCGCGTGATTGGGTGCGAACTTCTTGGATCCTTCTGGTGTAACCTATATCTTAAGCATACGTCGGTCTTGGCGATGGTCTTATTTGTTTTTGCGTCTCCCCAGTTTGAGCCTTTCTTCCCTTCGTGCTTTGTCCCTGTCCTCAACCTCACTTCGCTCAGGTTTCGACTCTCCCCAAGTCCCATGCTCCACTCGATAAGCTTGCGACACCTGATCACTCTCTGTCCCAAAGCTTAACTCACTGCCTTGTGTTTTTATATTTGCTCGCCCGCCACTTATAAGCCTTTCTATCTCCACCCTTTCCCTTCCCTCCGCATCACTCTCTCCCACTGCCTTCTACGGTATTTAAGATACCTTAGCTTTTTCCCGCACGTTCCCCTTCTACTGTCGTAGCGAAGCGAAGCTGATCTTGTACTACTTTACATTTGTGTCAGCCATCACTTGTCCTCATCAAGACAGGGATCTGCCGCTTCCCCCAAGCCATGAGGCCGGAACATCACCTGAGCGTTGAGGTCAAGTTGACAAATTATGACGAAAGTTTGTTTCATGAGCCGCTCTACTTCGTCGATGCGTCAAACCGTTGGTCCCGCCAGCTTACGAGGAGGTTTTGAGCATGTGCAATTTAAGGGAAAGACGTATTAGAATGCAGAAAATTCATCGCGGAACCCTCGAAGACTGCCATTGCGTAAGTACCGTAAACCGCAATACGACCCTGCAGTGGGTGACAGAGTTTGCAGCGACCTGCACTGCGGACGATGCCTTGACTGCAACGGTCTCGACGAAGGGGTTCAAGGGAGCTGCTCGGGCAAGCGATGCTTTCCAAATTCTAACCTTGGCGAGGGCACATATATTCTGGGAACAGAAGCCTCTAGGAGCTTGTGGCAATTCGCTTAATCATTGCAATCCTCGAAACGATGTATTTTCTGGATGGATGGTGAATGCTTGACACTTTGACATGAACTATCAAATGCTAGGGAGCCAAGAGAGGCCCCACCTTGTCCACCATTGACCGTTGTTATCACCGATGCGGGCGTAGATTCCTTGGGCTCGGGTGTAGGATGACGTGGCTTGGTTAAATTTGGATTGATAACGATAGACATCCCCCAGGCTGCACAAGACATCCGCTTGACTCTTGTCATGACCAAGGCGGGCGTATATTTCTTGTGCTTTGGTGTAGGCCGATATGGCTTGGTTGTGCTGGGATTGATAGCGGTAGACATCCGCTCGACCATTATCATGACCGAGACGGGTGTAGATCTCTTGTGCTTCGGTGTAGGGTGATCTGGCCCGGTCGTATCGAGACCGACGGAAGTCGGCATCTCCCAGGCCGCACAAGGCATTCGCTCGACTTTCATCATGTCCCATGCGGGCGTAGATTTTTTGCGCTTCGAAATATGACGACCAGGCTTGATTGTACCGGGATTGGCGGCGGCAGACGGCTCCCAGACCACACAAAGCATTCGCTCGACCTTCGTCCCGACCAATACGGGCATAGATTGTTTCCGCGTCCGTGTAGGACCACCAAGCTCGATCGTACTTGGACTGGCGGCGGAAGAGCTCTCCCTGGCTCATCAGGGCATTCGCTTGGCCCTCGTCATGATTGATACCGGAGTAAACTTCACGTACTTTAATGTAAAACGATATGGCTTTATCGTACTTGGATAGACTGCGGTAGGCCTCCCCAAGGCCGCACAAGGCAGTCGCTAGGCCCTCGTTGTGACCGATGACGGTGTATATCTCTTGCGCTTGAACGTAGACTCGTGTGGCTTGGGTATACTTCGACTGACCGAAGTAGATACCTCCCAAACCGCACAAGGCGTTTGCTCGACCCTCCTCATGACCTATATGGGCGTAGACGTTCTGCGCTTCGGCGTAGAACGACGCCGCTTGGTCATACTTGACTTGACGGCGGTAAACCTCCCCCAGGCCGCACCAGGCATTTGCTTGGCACTCCTCATGTCCAATGCGGGCGGCGATTTGTTGTGCTTCGATGTAAGACGATGTGGTCTGCTCATACATGGATTGACTGTGGTAGACCTCTCCCAGTTTACACAAGGCATTTGCTCGGCCCTCATCATGACCAATGAGGGTGTAGATTTTGTGCGCTTCGGTGTAGTATAGCTTGCCCTGGTGGTAAGAGAGCATACGGCAGTAAACCTCCCCCATTCTGCACAAGACATTTGCTAGACCCCCATCATGACCGATATAGGTGTAAATTTTTTGCGCCTCTGTCAAGGACAATTTGGCTTGGTCGTATGTGAATTCACGACAGTAGACCTCTCCCAGCCTGCACAAGACATTTGCTTGACCCTTATCATGACCGATGCGGCTGTAGATTTCTTGAGCTTTGGTGTAGGACGATTTGGCTTCATTATACTTGAATTGGCCGCAGTAGACTTCTCCAAGGCCGAGTAAGACATTCGCTTGACCCTTATCATGACAGATTCTAGCGTAGATTCCTTGAGCTTTGGTGTAAGATAATTTGGCTTCGTCGTACTGTGATCGGCGGCGGTAGACTTCTCCCATGGCACATAAGGTATTCGCCTGATCCTCTGAATGACCCATGCGGGCGTAAGTTTCTTGGGCTTTAGTGTACGACAATGTCGATTGATCGTAGTTGTATTGGCCGCAGTAAAGCTCGCCTAGACTGCACAAGGCATTTGCCTGACCATTGTAGTGAACGATACGGGCATAGATCTCATGCGCTTCGAGGTAGGAGGATATGGCTTGTTGGTACTTGGATAGGCGTCGGTAGACCTTTCCCAGGCTGTACAAGACGTTCGCTTCGTCTGCGTCATGACTGATGTCGTCAGAGACTTTGAAACTTGACTGCCGCGGTAGAGGTCTCTTAAGCCGCACAAGGCATTGATCTGACCCTCGTAATGGCCGATACGGGTGTAAATATCTTGCGCTTCCGTGTAGGACGATCTCGCTTGATCGTCTTTGAATTGACGGAAGCTAGATTCCCCTAAACCGTGCAAGGCATCGGCTTCACCCTCAGAATTTCCAATACGACCGTAGATTGCCTTTACTCCTCCGAAGGTCGATGCGGCTTCGGGGTACCTGGCTTGTCCAAGATAGACTTTTCCCAGTCCGTATAAGGCGGTTGCCTGTCCCCGCTGATTGCCAATGCGGCTGTGAATTTCGAGGGCTTGAGTATAAGTCGATTCCGCTTCAACGTATTTACATCGATCGCAACGAATGCCACCTAAGCCCAGTAAAGCTTGTGCACGACCTAGATCATCTCCAATGCGAGCGTAGATGCTCTGAGCCCCATTGAAAACCCTTTCGGCTTTGGCCAATCTAGACTGGAGATGGTAGACACTTCCCAGTCCCTGCAGCGCGTTTGCTCGGCCTTGGCCGTCCCCGATGCGGCCATAGATCTCATGCCCTCGCTTAAACGTCTCCTCGGCTAATTCATACTTGGACTGAATACGGTACACTTGGCCCAGCCCACACAACGAGCCGGCTAGGCCCTCATCGTCACCAAGTCCATCGTAGATGTCTTGCGCCTGACTGAAAGACTCTTCCGCTTCGCTGAATTTCGACTGAAGATGGTAGACGTCTCCCAGCCCTCGTAAAGCGTTTGCTCGGCCTTTGTCATCGCCGATACGGGCGTAGGTCTCCTTCGCTTGGGTGTAAAGCTGTTCCGCCGTCGAATAATTACATTGAGCGGTGGACACGTTGCCCAGCCAATGTAAGGCTTCTCCTTTGTCACTTCGGTCCTCTTTACCGTTTTCAATGCCGAGGACTTGCTGAAACGCTGAGGCGGCATCTTCGTAGCGAGCCTGCAAGTACTGCATACGACCCATTTGTAACGAGGGTCGATTGGTCACGGCCCTGGAGTCTGAAGGCACTCCACCTAAAAGGGGTATTGATGACTGAGAGTAAAGGTGAATTAGGAATGGCCGTGCTCAAATGGCATCACACTCACCACCCATCTAACCTCATTACGACATCTGGGGGCGTTTGGCCTCTCTTGTGGATCGAAGGCCCAACAGTCTGACATCAAGCTGCAAAGCCTGACAATCTGTGATAGGTGCTGGTCTTCACGGGCCGAAGGTACTTTGCCTTCAATCACCCTCAGCGTGATAGCTGTTCTAGAATCAAGATCTGAAAATGGAAGTCTGTTCGTGATTATCTGTCAGCAAATCCATTTTCGTGAGTCAGTAAACACGACCCGAGCTCTGACGTTCTCGAAACATCATACTTCCCAACACACCCATCCAGCAGACCAAATATCACTAGATAGACCTGGTGAACTCCCGTTCACGACTTCGGGCGGCGCCCAGCGAAGTGACCAAGCCGGTCCGGTCAAGGTAAGCTGATTTCCGGTTGCAACGACGTTTATTTGTTGACAACCTTCCTCAGGAGTTGGATTGCCCTTTATCCCTGCTTCGCTCACTTCGGTTGCGCCTCTGTCCGCCGACTCTTTTACAACACGAGCTGAGCCAAAATCCGTAATAATTGCATGATACGACGAACTGATGAGAATGTTGAGCTGCGGTACCCTTCAGGTGAGATATGAAATAATCCGAGAGGGCAAGATCAACCAACTCACCGACTTGAGGTCGCCGTGGCAAATGGGCGGTTGGCGAGTATGAAGGTACTGGAGTCCCTCAAAGGTATCCTGAATCTGGAGATAAACGGGTCGTGAAGTCAATTCAATCTCCTTCCTGCCAGATAGGTACTTACGAGGGAAATGCATTCGGGGATTTCCCACTTTCCCATTGCGAGAAACTCGCTCACGTTTCCATTAGGCTCCCAGGATAGAATCATCGAAGCCTTTCCGTTTTCGAGGTCTTCGACGAACGCCAAGAAGCGGGCGATGTTTTCGTGTGATAGCCCCGCCATAATTTCGACTTCATGAACAAAGGTCTACGGCTTAGGGGTGAGTGTATGTGAGCGATATAAAGAATTGACGTTCTTACATTGGCGAACATGTGTGAATCGATGTCTCGGTAATATCGAAGCTTCTTCAGTGCCACCTTCTCTCTGCGACTCCATATGCGTCGTTTAGATGTCGCCTGAACGACTTCGGCTTTTCCACCGCCTTTGGGCTCTACCGAAGGGATAACGCTGATTGCACCAGGATTTGTTCGGAACTTCGACAGCCTGTCGAGTCTCTCCCGCTGTCGGCCGTCCAAACTCGTCAACCATCCCCTCCAGCTCCGAATGGGAAGTAGAACACACCGCAGAAAGCTTCTTAGTGCTTGTCTTATCCTTATCTACCTCTTCATCGCCTTCATTTGTATCGAGGGGTTTGTCTTCTTCAGCATCGCGTTTGTTCATTGACGCCTGAAGCGGAGGAAGCTCCGGGCTGTGTCGATCTTGGACGGGTTCAAGGAGTTTCGAAACCAGTCTAAGCTCCTCCATTGGCCGAAGTTCCAGGAAATTTGTAAGGTCGAATAATCTGTAGCAGGAAGCAGGATTAATTTCTGCGGGAGCAAGGGGAAGAGGAATCGGCAGTAGCCAGACGTTGAACGTCAAAGTGATGCTCAGGTGTGAATAAATAGTCCACCGCTGGTATTAATCTAGCCCATGTGCAAGAGAATGCGCAACGCAGCTAATTCAATGGGAAGTAGAAATCTCTAGTCTCGGCCTTCGGCTCCGATAAATCCCAGTCTTTGCGCTCCTGTGGCTTGGACAGTGCACAGGTGCACGAGGGCTATGTATCAGGAACCTATTGATTCCCTTCAGGATCACAGATGGCCGCTCTCTTTTTTCACGCAAGTACCTGCGGAATCGTGCTGTGCGAACTCCTTTACTCATTTCATTCGCTCGTTGGCCTCTCTCTGTCATCACGTCTCAGCCGCTCACCACCAAGTCTAACTATCGACCCTAGAGACCATATGCCTCCTGCTTGAATGCTGAGCGTACTGTTTTGGTGTCTTCTCCTTAAGTGGTCTCTGCTTTTCACATCCTCTTCAGGCTGTTCCCTTTAACCACTACCCACCTATTGAATATGACAGTTTTCTTCGATAAAATGGTTTCCTGTTCCCAGTTCACTAGGTCGAAGACGTAGGGGTGAAAGTCTATCCATCAGAATTTCTAGAAGGCGGGCTCTCCTAAAAAAAAGGGGGGCATTTCTCTCTATCATGTGTATCGGCGATGTGTACGGGCTTAGCTTGCCAGAGCCATCCTTTCGTGAGTCACCCAGAGACTGTTATAAAACGAGTGCGAATATCATTTTGACATATATGGGAACGAAAAATCTAGGTAGCTGATAATACGGGCTTGGCGGAGAACGATCCGTTGCAGTCGGCCGTCAGTCCGACAGTGCTGGAGCCCAGTACTTTCCCCGAGCGGCCAACGATAGCGCAAATAATAGCGATCTAGGATGGGTGGATAGGGAGTAGTTGAATGGTATTTGCTCAAGATTGTCGTTTCGTCTTTTGTTCTCGGAGAGGGCCCGACCTGTGAAAGGAGAGGGGAGATACACGTCTAGTGGGTATCGGATCCTGCATTCGTTGCATACTCTGAGTCCTTCCTTTTCGTGAACTCTGGAGTATTTTCATAGTAATGGACAAGTGAGTGGGTGAAAGGCGGTCCTTCGGCTTACTGAACAAGCTCAAATGATGGGTGTTCTGGATACAAACGACCAACACAGGGGCGTTGTTTCTAATGATAAATACAACAAGAAGCCCCAAGATAAGAAGTACTTCTGTAGATACGATAAATGGAACAAAAGAACAGTATGATACCTTCTACACGTCTGAACAAGAACAGGCGCTACGAACCTCTGCGGCGGCCGATTCATGAATTTGCATCGAGGTCCGTCTACCACCCAGGTTGGGGTAGCAATCGACCATCAATCCTATCTTCTATGATTTTCGCGACTGAGGGACCGTGGATGGGGATTTGGGTGCCCTGGAAGCCATTCGGGTAGTGGACTTTAGGTTCCGTTGGGTGTGTATACGCGCTATAGCGGGACGGGGAGAGTGTCAGCAGTCACACCCGATCAAGTGCACCGTCCTTAACTTACGTATCATTGTGGATTGCGTAGTGAGTGAACCCTGTAAAGTATCCAAGGCGGAGAAGTGAGATTTAGTATCTGGGTGATGACGGTTGGCGCGAGTTGGCTTACCAAGCACGCGAGCGGTCCACTCGTAATCCTTCGCGAAGCCCGTAGGGTAGAATATCTCCATCACGGTGGTGAGAGGAGTGAGAGGCATCCACAGGAGATGGGTCAACCCGTTGCCGTGAACGCCGATCATAATCTAGAGAAGGTGACGCAAGGAACGGTCAGAGTCAGCACTTAGGCGGACGTAGCCCTCAAAATTCCCTACGTACAGTAGTTTCAGCGGCAATGGCTAACTGCTGCTCGGGAGTCAACTCCTCCATGAACACGTGGTTGAACTTCCACTTCCTCCTCGCCGTGAGCTCCTTCACACTCTTCACGAAGATGGCCTCGTCCGCTTCGATCATCCTCCTCCTCACGCGCTGTCGGGAAATGTAGCTGATGACGACCGGCGCCAAGGTCGGAGCCTTCTGCAGCACGTCCATATCCCTCTGCGACGGTTTCTGGTCCCCGGTGAACGCCCCTTGCCAGTTCGCCCAGATCGACGGACGGTCGATGACCGCTTCGTCTACTCCGGCGGCTCTCAAGACTCCCCTCCGGACGGGCTCCCACCAGAACCTCGACGAGCTGTTGAGCGTTCCCTCCCACGCGGACGAAGCCGTTCGGTGGTTCCTGCCCGGGTGAAGCTGCTCCCTAAACGCCGCGCCGCGATCGGCCATGAGCATCTGGTCGAACCGCCAAACCGAGCGGTTGTCCCTGGTGAGGTTGCCCCGCTGCTCCCACTGGCTGGCGGTTTCGACGGCGGCGGAAGGGTACAGCGTTTGGATGACGCGCCAGTTGATCGGCGCCCATTTGATCCATTCGGGATAGTCGATGTGGCGGAAGACGAACCGAGCTGGGTGGGGCAGTTTGGTGGTTCCTTTGACGTCGATTTTCGGGTCGAGAGAGGCGTATACGCGTTGCATTGCGAAAAATGTTTCACCGACCCAGTGGTAGTAGTGGCCTAGGAACTGGTTAGGTTCGTTGACGTAGAACTGCCAGAGGCGAAAGGAGGAAAGGTAAGCCAGGGATAGTCATTACTAGAGAGTGCGGATGCATTACCGTCCAATCCTTGACGGGCATAACGCGGGTACCCCATCGAGCTTTGGCCTCCTGCGGCGAGATGAACGCAATATCCCACTCGCTTGGCTCCCGAGCCTTTTTATCCGCATCCGACCACTTTAGAGGGTGGTCCGAAGAGGTGAAGAGGTTGAGTTTGGGCCATTTCTTTGGTTCGTCGGTGAGGAAGTATAGGGTCGAATTGGCCATGTAGACGTTATCGAGGATGTTCCATCCTTGCTGGTGGGACACCAACTTGGTCGGGAGGAGTACATCTTCCGGGCGAGCTGGAATCGCCGAGTCTGGACTTTGATGGACGATTGGAGGTTGGTAGTCGTCAGTCAGAGAGCTGGGTCTTCGGATTGGGTCTGTCTCTGGGGATGGCCAAGTGAACGACCAGCGCCATGAACCGGAGTCTTGATCGGAGTTTCCTTGAAGCAGAGAGATGAAGAAAAGAGCGACAAGTAGGCCGATTGCCACTCTAATAGTGGAACGGTTGAATCTGAGCATGAGCGCTCGCGCTGTGGGCCGCCGGGAGTGAGGTACGAAGAGGGAAGGGGGGTTTTTGGCGATTGCCAGCAAAGATTGGGTGGGGTCTTACGTCAGCTACCAAGTTGGGTGTAGCTCCGTCCCTGTCTCCGGTAAACAGCGGCCCTCCACTCCGAGTTCGCGCTAAGGCACAACCGCCCGTCGATCGTGGATAATAATATACCCACCCATGGTCCTCGCATTCCCAAAGACTTTTGCATGACACCCGGTACCCCAAGACTGCTTGCTTATTTCACCCATGATGCTGTGAACCAACGAGACACCTGATGTAGCCTCCTTTCCACGACGACATATAGATCGTCTGGGTGGGTTGGAATGAGGGAGGGTTGGGAGTGGCGATGTCGCCTGGGGAGGAAACCGCCGGGGAAGCCAGCGGCGTTACTAAGCCGACCAGCGAGCCGCCCAGCAAAACGCCCCTGTCGAACTCTCCCACCACTGTCTACTGCGGACACCCTCGAAAAGTTAGACCCCCTGTTACTTTTTTTTATAAAACCTAAATAATAATGGAAGAACAACCTCAACAAACGATCAAGGAGCTCGTTGTCGACGATCCGCTGGCTCCCTTGCGTCTGGCTCCGTTGGCTCAAATAAGCGACTTTTGGAAACGTTACGACCGCTTAGCGGACATTCATGACAAGAAAATGACCTCCAACCTCGACGCTAATCTAGATGTACTCCTTATATTTGTTAGTTTTTATTTCGTGTCTTGACAGCAACCCCAACCACTGATCAATTGGTAACTCCCAAGGCCGCCTTATTTTCCGCCATTAATACAGCATTCATCTCCCTCACAATGCCGGACCTATCTTCAAACCCTTTAGACGAAACAAACGCCCTCCTCCGCCTTATCATTATGAAAGCAGACAACAACACTCTCACACCCGCCGACCTCTCCCTATCATTTTCTCCCAACTCTACCTCCGTCGTCGTCAATTGCTTGCTATACGCCAGTTTAAGCTGCAGCCTACTCGCAGCTGTTGGTGCGATGATGTCCAAAGAATGGTTGCAGAGCTTCGACCGAACCGGGCAAACCGGCCCGTTGGAGGAGCAAGGTCGATTCCGGCAGCGCAAATTTAACGGGGTCGAGCGGTGGCATTTGGAAGCCATCATCAAATTCCTGCCTAACCTTCTCCTGTCCTCCGTGGTCCTTTTCTTCGCGGGTATAGGTCTCTATCTCGTCCCTATTAATACCGCGGTGGCGGTGATTGTAATTGCATTTTCGGGGCTGGGAGTCGCGCTCTCAGGCGTTGCCATCGTTGCTGGCGCCGTCTCTCCACTTTGCCCGTATCAATCGGCTGCGTCTAGCGCGCTACGAAGGATTGCCGTAGCCTTTGTTGATTCCCAGAGGAGAATGTCCCGCTCGAAGCTATACTTGGCAACGGGGGATGTTCTGATGGATGTAATGTACTCCGTGAAACGAGCATTCCGTCGAGGAGCGAAGCTGCTGGGGGCACCATTCTCGATGATTAGGCGCTGGAGCAGGATCCCATCGACCAGGTTAACTAGAAACAGACGTTGGTTCCATCGCTCTCCCTCCAGCAAAAGGAAGAAGAGTGTGGAATATGGCGAGCAAGTGGTGACGGCACAGGCTGCTTGCTGGCTCCTTGGAACAACGTCTAACCGCGGAGACCAAATAGCTGCATCCCGCTTCATTCTAGCCCTTGACAGGGACGTCTGCGTCCTGGCTTTCGCGGACTCCACAACGTGGCAGCAACTCGTTTCCTTGGCCCGGGAAACGTTTGACATCTGGTATTCCCAGCTCAACGAAAGGAATCAGGAGGTCGCACAGCTCTTCGGATTAGCATTGTGTCACGCATCTCTCCCGCACTCCGAAAACGACAGCGGGGAAAACGATCTAGCTGACCTACGGCTGAACCGGCCAAACTGGAGGAGTTTCGGCGACACCTTTTTGCGAGCATTAGGACTCGCATGGAAAAAATACTCAAGCCAAAATCCCGCGGATGAGGAGTATATCTTCTATGTTGCCGTTCTTTCCACCATGATCAGCGGATTCTCAGGTATCACAGTCTACCCATGGTGGAACTCGTCACGGTTACTTTTGACTGGCAAACCCCACAACGTTGTGGATATCCTCCTTAGCGTGTGGGCCATGGCCATCAACTATATCGGCATCGAAGGCGATAACTTCCCGCGCGATCATGAGTTGGAGCGGCTCTTGGAATTCGGGAATAATAAGTGAGTGGTACCCGCTGTCGACACTGTGATACGGACCTAACGGCCTGCGTATACAGAGAATGGCTTGCCCGAACGCTGTCCAATGCCATACGCTACGGTGGAGGACTTTTGTGCACGATTGAAGGCCCAATCGCTCAAGGACCACACCTCGTGGAGGGTTACACGGCCTTCATACGTAGAGCCAGGGAGCTATCCCCACTAACTTCGCGCCAGTATTTGTATCAGACCGCATTCGGTGTGGCACAACTGATCAGGATGCACATCGACCCATTAACAACGTCGGGCGTTGGTGAAACCAAGCCTGAAATCGTCATGCTCTCGGTAGAGGCGGTGTTGGGGTTGCGCACCTTTATAGATTATCACCCCGAACCAGAGGAGCCAGAAGAGCTAGACGAGCTAGACGAGCCGCAAGAACTCGAGGGCTCACACTCTGCGCAAATCCGACATGACCGCCTGATCGATGCCGTCGCAGACATGCTGGATGATTCGGACACTGAAGCCAGCAGTCAGTGGTGGATGAGACAGACCAGGCCCTGCCTCATTCGCGGACTCATGTGGCTTTGGAAGAACATGCCCGAGATCCAACTGAAGAAGAAGGAGCAACAAAAGATACTCAATTCGAGTTGTCGGCTCTGGGCACCTTTGGAGAGAGAAGTTTATTTGTCGAAATCCGGTGAATTTGAAGGATATGAGAGGCCTCTCAGCTCTGATGACCTGGACAAGGTCCTTGAATTCATCAGGAACATAAAGGAAGCTAGGAGCAACTCCAAGTTTATCAGTCGGGATGATGACGTTGTGATGAATCGCCTGTACGACCACTTGGTTCGAAGAGCCGAAAGGGAATACCAGCTTAGTCTTGACGAACAGCGCAAACCATGTTCTCGATCAACTTACATAGATAACGGTATGTTATAGGTATTTTTTCATGTATATTCGCCTGAGTGTTGAAAGGTGGAAACGGTTTGGGATATTGCACTCCTGGGAGTGGAATTCATCTTCAGTCAAACCGGACACGTAGAAACTAAGTAGCTTGCAATTTCAAAATTACCGAGCTTTTAAGAGCGCAGAACTAGTTAAACGTATTTAAGCTCTCGCATTGTAGGTGTAATTAATTGAACCAATATGCCAATCAAGCTCCAAGTCGCGCGCCTCGGGGGTGTTTGGGGTCCTGATGTGATCGCACGAAAGTCGCCGCCCGGAAAGCCCCTATTTCGTCAGAAAATTTGAAGCTTGCACCGACCCCCTTTGCTTGGCTCAGTATTTTACATATGTCGATCAAAAAACGCGCAAACGATGGAAACGAAGTAGCGGCTCCCAAGTCAAAAAGGGCCAAGCTCGACTCTAGCTTGAAACTGGAACCCTCTGCGATATCGCCGAAGCCGAGGACAGAGGAGATCGACTTTCCCCGGGGTGGAGGCACCTCATTATCAGCGATCGAAGTCAAAGCTGCAAAATCCGAAGCATTTCAGGAACTGCGGGATGAACTGGCTCAGGTACTGGTGTGGCAGGATTAGTGAAGTTGTCGACTCTGTCTGAATATTAGCGTTATAGAAAGCAAAACCTCGGAAAGACAAGGGCAAGTCCCTACCGAAGGGGAAATCAAAAGCGGGAGGAAAGTCAAAAGACCAGATTTTATCTCTTTTACGCGCAGACAAAGAAGTCTCAGTGCATCGTCTGACGTTAAAGGTCGGGTTTGTCCGCATCTCCAGTGAATGCCATGGTCTAACCTGATTCATTTGTCTCAGAATATCGTTCCAGGATTGAAAGTTCTAGCACAAGTGACGTCCGTAAAACCACTGGCTCTAGTTGTATCTCTTCCTGGGCAGCTCCATGGGCACATCCCAATAACCAACATCTCCACTACATATTCAACTCTTCTCGATAAGGAAGCCGCTTCATCTTCTGAAGACGAGAAGATGGATCAAGACGGACCGTCCATCTTTGCGGCA
>WSTX01008128.1:0-15635 GCA_019633405.1 Tulasnella sp. 408
CTAACAGGAAATCCTACAAAGGTTCACATAGACAACCAAGGAGCGATAGCCCTTGCAAAGAACCCACACAATCATGCTAGAACAAAACATATCAATGTTCGATATCATTTCATAAGACAAACTATCGAAGAAAACCAGCTTTACTCTCTACTCATACTCTCAAGTGTGTACTCTCATATCAACCACCTCTACTCAGTTTAAAGGAAATAGTAAGACTTCTGTATACACTGCGTGACAAGTAAGTATAGTACACCCTATTTCCTTCCAACATATCCGTATAGAGCTTCGCCACTCCCAGGTGCGTCCAGTCCCGTCCAATGAGGTTGAACATGTGTCCCAAAGCATCAGATCTACGCGCCAAAAGTCAACGATCAGAAAATATCGCACGGGGAACCAAAAAAGGACGCGTACTTCGTGATGGTCCCATCGATATTGCTAACCACAACCCAATCCGTCTCCTCCCAAACAAAAATCTTGGCGGTGCAAGCGACGACTCCCGTAGTAGCCAACGAGAACGTGATCGTGTTCGCTCCCTTTTGCAAATCCAGCGCTTTCAGCTGGTCGGAGGACAGTCGGAGCGTCTTGACGTAGTTCTTGTGCTTCGCCGGTGGGGTGGTGGTCGATGCTGCAGAAAGGCTGTTCGGACGGGGGATTGTCGATGCGGAGGAAACGTTGATGAACTCTGGGGCGGTCTTGGATGGTTCCATGGGCGGAGAAGCCGGCGTCGGAGCTTTAGGCATATCCTAAGATGAGAGAAAATTCCAAGTCAATATCGGACTACCTACTCGTTGGGGCGGAATCTTCCTCACCAAATCAGCTGGAGCGCTCGCAGTAGCCGCCAAGGCCGGTCTCCCAGTCACGGTCCCTTCACCTAGAACGCCAATCGCGCTCGCGATGGTCCCCGCCGCCACCACCGTAGATGCCTGCTCTTACTCCGCAGCCCGACTCCGACTCGACCATCTAGCCCATGTTCTCCCCGACGCCCGCTTATCCCTCGCGCTCATCGGCGCGTTTGACGCTAGTAAACCGGGGCTGCTTGGCGGTGACCTTCGTTCTGGACCCAACGCGCTTGACGGTAATGGTGCACGTAGTTTGTGTTCCGGGAACGGTTTCACGTTGTACCGTCATTGAAAGAGAGCGGTCATTAGCGCGGAGTTGTCTCGTTTGGTGATGAACCTGCCCACCTATATCGAACGGAATATCCGAGATATTTGTGGACCCCCCACACACATGTTTCAGATAGCGGTGGTCAGGGCCAGTAAGCACTTTTTTCGTATGTTGTGGGACCTCCACATAGCTACTATCTAGCTAGTATCTAGACCCAAATGAATGGATTCTGTTCGCTGTTATGAATATTTATGGATCTCAAATCATTGAGTGCACTATTAGCCCATCCCAAATCAGAATATTCCAGAAAATCGAGTGATACATAGAATAGCTGTGGAGCCCAGATAAAATGTTGTAGTGTAATTTTCACTCCAGAGGCTTACCCAGACAAGGCCAAGGAGCATAGGCAGAGGACCATCTTATTTCCTTATAAATCACACATCACAGCCAGGAAAAATGCTCTGTATTTAGCGATAGGGATCCGACAAAAGCGTGGGTCACTCCACAGGATATCAATGTGGCCGGGTCCGGGTAGAAATTAGGCTGGCTCTTCCCAGGCTAAATTGGACTGGCCAGCTCCAGGCAAGGTTTGCGTGGGCCGCGCCAGGCAAATACTAGCAAGGTAGCCTCCAGGAAAATTGTACTTTGGCTAGCTCCGGACAAAGTTAGCATGGTCAGGGTCCAGCAAGCGTCGGTGTGGACCAGTCCAGGCTAAATTTATGTGACCACCTCCACAATATCTCAGATATTTAGATGAAAGGATTTGTAATCTGATGTCATGTGATATAAGTGCCAGGTGAAATGCCGGGCGCTCCGTCCAGAAAGGGTGGGCAGGGTCCATCCTTGGGCCTTCCCCGGCAAGCTTTCCCCTTGAATCCCTTCGTTCCAGCAAATAGTTTGGCATTTCAAGCTCAATTCCAAGACTATAGCCGTCGTAGATACTTACAATCTGTGATATATCCCTTTGGGGGCGTTCCAAAGCCATGGGGATCGAAAAAGAGACAGTCTTCGAATTTCCCTGGTATAAGACTGCAGATTATGTTATTTAGGCGGTAGATTGCTCTGATATGATCGAATACATTATTTGGGTAAACTCATCGTGTAGGAATCTCAGAGTACCGGAGGAAAATGATCCTGAACCCAAATTCCCCTTGCTAGAGCACTAGACTCTGTAGACCTCAAATCAATATAATATCTCTAACATTCCAGCACAATTCTAGTCGTAAAGACTATTTATTTATATTAGAGACTATTAGGTTCGGTTGTATGTGGGGGAAATGATCAATTGGACCTCAGGGGCTTTTATCCCCTCACCCCTGGGCCTTTAGTGAGAGATTCAGACACAAAATGGGGATACCCATATATTAAATATTAATATACTCGACTTAGCCTACATAAAAGACTGAAACTGTGTGAGGAAGGGAGTCATTTGATTTTTGACTTCTCTGGATGGGTGCTTCAGGATTCCTAAGATTGGATCTTCCACAGCTTCATTACCAGGAATGCTAGCACATCCCAAACTTTTCTAGCTTATTTATGTCTATTATTAGAAAGTATGTAAGCACAGTCTCAGCCTTTAGATAGTTTCAGTCTGTGTAGAACTCAGGAATACACCGGTGAAAACGCAACAAGAGGCACTGCAACAGCAATACTGACCTCAATCTCATCAAACTTCATCCATAAGTCAATTAATATTATTCGAAGTGCTATCCAGGTTTTTACCGTTATCGAGCCAAGAGATATGAGGATATCAGCTCAGGAAACCGTGGGTTGATAAGCCAAAAATTGCCCACTTGCCCATTCCACAGGATTGGGATTCGCAAGCGGTCTTTTATCTATTGGAGCAGTATATAAATATGTCCGCGATTACTTTAGGCCTAATTTTTCCAAGGAATCCTAGGAATCTCGATGCCTGCTGCCGGGTGGCCAAGTCGAGGGTATTTAGCCTTTTGAGGAAGCTCTCTTGTATGGAAAGCCACAACGCCTTGGATGTAGTCTTTAGGAACAGACATAAACCCATATAACTGTTTTAAACAGCAGAAATCCGATGTTTTAGGGTGTAAACGCGTATGATCTCACCCAGTATTTCATTATCTATCCATGCTTTACAAGTCCATCAATAGTCCCAGAAAGCAGTCTTGTATATACTAGACATATTATAGTACATTTTGGAAGCTGTTTGAGCGAAACCTGATACAATTTGGGCGAGAAAAGGGGCAAGCAGTGCAAGGGTTGCCCAGAAACCAAGGAACTGGAGAGTTGGCACAGGGTCTGTGCCTGAAGATCAATGATGTCATATCACAGTATGTGAATCCAATCTGGTAAATAGCACATTCATTCTTATTTCGGATTGATTTGGGCCCTTCAATGGAAGGACATGCTGGAGATGCCCACACCAACACTAGCCAGGAAATGCCCACACAAAATTAGCCTGGACACCTCCACACAAAGGCTTGACTAGAGTAAGCATACTTGTCTCAGATATTTCCTTATGTGGACGCTCCAGGGATATCTGAGACAAACCGTAGGTGGAGGGGCCACGTTTGTTTCGGACATTTTCTTATCTGAGGCGTCCCATGATATCCGAAACATTTTCTTACTGCTCAGGGCCGGCGATATCTGAGATCCATATCTGAGGGTCCCATGAATATCCGGGATAACATGTTAGATATGCCTCACCTGCCGTTGTGCAAGAAAACGAGACGTGGATTCAATCTTTCTGCAGCTGAGCCACCGCTATAGTCATGTCACGTACCTGTTCCCCTACTTCATCACGAGCTGCTCGTTCGCAGTGACGTCCGGATCGGCCAACAACCGCGCATCATCCCCCTTCTCGTCGTCGAACCACCTCACGCTCTCCAAGCCATCGAACCTCCTCTTCGGTTCCGGATTGTCCTATCCAGCCATATTCAGCGCTACGTCCTTCCCATACACGATCTTCAGCGGTTGCGCAGCCTCCTCATCAACGTGTCCGCATGTTCTTTCTACTCTTCATACGCACTCTTGCTTGGCGGCAGCCGCACCTTGACGTTGTGTAGGTGGTCTCGACTTCTTTGCCTGGTCGATGGTGGTGTTGGATGCGGCGGTGACGGCGGGTCTGGCTAGCTTGGGCGCGGCCGTTATTATGGTCTTGGCTTTGCTTAAGGAGGAGGTCGAAGGGGGGGGTGGTGCAGGAGTCGGCGTCCTGAACGGCCGCATTATCCAATTCTGGTTCCGCTGCAGGTGCTAGGAGAGCAAAAGACTGAAGATCAAAGTTTCCGACGCTCGGTGATGAGAGAGATGCAGGAGTCGTCATTCCCGAAGCGGAAGTGGGCCGCGGCGGAGTTGCTGTCGAGAAAAGTGGGTTGGTTTGATCGCCCCCTGTTTTTGCAGAGCGGGACCAGAAAATTCGGTTAAGTCACCGGCGCCCATTCGAAACGGACCTGATTAATACTAACCTTTGACCGAGAAGATGAAACATCAGCGCCCTTGCCTCCGTCGGAGTTTGCTTCCGGTCAGTCTCTTGAGCTCCGAAGCGTGGATCCTGCGGTCGCGTGCTGGCGCTGGACCTCTCCGCTGCTCTAATTTTCACCGCAAAGTACCTAAAAGAATGCAGTCACCGGTTAGTGACATCCCGAATGTCGATAGAGTAGGTCGTGGGTGCAGATTGGCTTGCACTCTGGCTGGGTGAAAGTAAAATTGTAAAATGGACTGAACGAACCTGATGAGGTCCGAGTAATATACGGAGCACCTCAAGAGGTGCTCTGGAAAGCCCTCCTCTATCTCCACAAAGGGAACGCTTCTCCTGCATCCCCAATCTTTACCTAATACGGGACCGATTTGCGGTGACGAGGGAACTGACCGCTTTTCACCCGGGCGGGGGGAGCCTGCCATGGCCCATTTCCGAGTCGCACATGAAACGGACGGCACGTAAACTCCCACTCATTTGTCGTTTCGCTGAGTTGTTCTACAAACTTTGATTGCGCTGGTGAGGTTGAAGCATTGTTTGGAGGGGAAGTTGGAGGTATGATAAGGGAGGAAGATTGGCAAACACGCCATGGTACCAGCCCCACGGTTCACGATTGGCGTCTCTTCTTCCTCCGGCCGTTTGAAGACACGTCGCATCCATGCTCCACCATATAAATGTTGTCGACCGATACAAAAGTAATGAATGAACTTCCTAGGACCCTCATTCTTTCAGCGCTCTGATAGGACACATTCAATGGGCGTAATCAACCAAAATTATGTAATCACCCTACGGTCACATTCAACAGGTGCTTAGTCGCACCCGAACAGCGACCCACCATCGGCGTCCATGACTATATATCTTGCTTCTCGTCAGCTCATTTCGACGTGATGAAAGCAGAAAGAGGAAGTCAGTGACGTCCCTAGCCCTGGCAGTGGAGGAGCCAGAGACGCACTCCGAGTCGTAGACGCAGTCAGCGCCTCCCACCAAACAAACAAACCTCGAGGCCCTCGGCCATCGTGCAAGGGAACTCAGCCACCACCACAGTTTCGCTCTCCGCCTCTTCCGCCTGTTGAGCGCATCACTGAGTACTGCTTCTATCTGCTCGAGTTCCAAGTGATTAAAAGGTACGAAGGATGGGGGGATGTTCGCCACCCCCACTGAACGCGCTGGTGTGGTTGTCATTCGGGATCGCTGATTCGTTTTCACGTGGTGTCGCATACGCCATGACAGCCAAGAGACTCAAGAATATTGGATTATAGTATACACCAACTTCATCCCTATGAACCCAGGATCCCTTGTCCATCCAGGCCGCCACTTCGCCTTATTCGAGACATCCGAGGAGCTCGTAGGGGCCCTGGACGTCGGCGATCGTCCCAAGATGAGCGGTGGATATGCAAACATCTATCATGGATTCTGGACGAATCCCCACGGCGAACGGGTCGAAGTCGCTGTCAAAGAACTTAAGGCCATCATCCCAAAGAACCAACAAACAAGGCCAGAGGAGCGAATCAAGAGAGCAGAGATGGTTAGTGATCTTCCGCTACGTTTATTTGTCATGATAATATGCTTATATCTGGTGGTTATTAGCGTATAGCACGAGAGGCGTTCGTTTGGAGCAGGATACAACATCGCAACCTCCACCCTCTACTCGGCTACCGTTCGGAGCCCGAGCCACGGCTGATCAGTCCTTGGTGCCGGCATGGCAACCTAATGGACTACCTACAAGCTAATCGACATCTCTCACGACTAGATAAGCTTACACTCGTGGGTCCAAGTTGTTTTTGTTTTCCGCACGTGGGGTCTCATGCTTCTGCCACAGATTTATCAAGCAGCTTACGGTCTCGAACATCTCCATTCGCGAACCCCTCCCATATCTCACGCCGACGTCAAGCCAGAGAACGTGCTGGTCAACGATTGGCGCGAAGCGGCGCTGTCCGACTTCGGTTTGAGCCGGGTCTTGCACGGGCTCGACATCCCGAGCGGATTCACGACGAGCGACACCGCGAAGGGAACGTTTAGGTACAAAGCGCGCGAACTTTTCGATGGAGAACAGCCAACCACGGAGTCTGATGTTTATGCTTTTGGGGGACTTGTGTTAACGGTGAGTTCGCGCAAGGAAGAGAAATTGGGAGCGGCTAAGCGAACTCGGGGTGTTGCGATAGGTTATGAGTGGAAAACCCCCATTTTGGGATCTTCGGGAAACAGCCACCCTCCACCGTATAATAATCAACCAGCTACCGAGGCCAGAGGATCACCCAGGCTTACCAGATTCGGATCCCCTGTGGAGCTTGATGCGCCGTTGCTGGGACCAGGACCCCGCAGCTCGCCCTACCATGCGCAAGGTTTTATGGGAGGTCAGCCCTCGCGGAAGTCACTCTCTTAACCTATATTCTTAAAAGTATATCCCATCCTATCTAGCTATGGGAGCTCGTTTCCTTAGAAACCTCCGAATCGGGGTCAAGAACCGGTACTCTTTCCTTTCCCGACGGCGGTAGTAACGAGGCGATCGACACTGTAGTAAGTACTTTTCTCGAGCTCCGACTGATACGTCCCATTTCTCGGTGTTAACATGGTCGATTTAGGCTTCGGGTGAAGGTCACCAAGACGTGACCCCGATCGCATCCACAGCCAATGTTGTTCCAATCCACGACTCGCTATCGAGCATTCCCAATGCGAAGGAATGCCTCAATACAATCGCCAGAGGATTATTTCTCCCAGCCCGAGACACATTTAACCGACTTGGAGTGAACTCGAAAACCGTTCCTGTCTTTGGGAAATACATCAGAGCCGCAGTGGAAGTGGGGTTAATGTTGGTCGAAATAGTACAGGTAGCACCAAATGTTGTTGCCCTGGTCGTTCACCCTCCTGATCCCAGCTTGACAGACGATCGATAGAAACAAAGACATGGCCAACGCCCTGGAGTCCAACACGTGGAAGCTGGCGGTCTTCCTTGATCGATTGCGTGAAAGCTTGGGCGGGCAGCGAGAGGAGGAGATAGCATCTTGCCTTGCTGACATAAGACAGTACGTGCAAGTGTTCGGTGACGAGACAAACCATTGACGCACTGATGCTAATCATGATAACAGAGAAGTTGAATTAGTGCGTAGGCGCTTTAAGGAGCTGTATTCCACGGGCCTTTTCCCGAAAGCAATGTCCTGTTGTGACCAAACAGAGGGCCGGAAGCAGTGGGAAAGAGCGGTCTTTAAAGCATGGGAGACAATGGAGGTCAGTAGTGTTACATCACCAAGGCCGTGTAAACCCCATCGCTTACCATTAGATCGAATAGCTTTTTGTCAATCTTAAAGCTATCACACTACTGGCCGAGCTAAGTAGGTCGTACCGGTTTTTTTAGCCCGTAGCTTTTCTGATCAGTTACTTCCCAGAGGACAACATGCTCCAGGAGGACCAACGTCGTCTACTTGATCGCCTGGGAGATGGGAAGTATGGGCTTCGAGGAAATGCGATCGAGGACGTAATTTGCCTACCAGGAACGAGAGTAGAAATATTGGACCGGATTGACGACTGGATAAGAGACACATCCGCCAACAATCGGGTACTGTGGATCCGTGGGATGGCTGGTCGAGGCAAATCGACGATCGCGTCTACGGTGATCCACAACTGGCAATACCGAGCCTCCTGCGCGCTGTTTCATTTTCGTCGGGGGCAGAACACTCTGGACGGTCGGATTGTTTGTGCTCTTGCAAGGCAGCTGGGGAACAGTCTAGTTCCGGAAGTCAGGGATGCGATCCTGGAGAGCGTGCGACAGAATGGGGACATCGCGGACCAACGACTCAGTGCACAGTTCGAGACCCTTTTGATCGCGCCCCTGTCAACGCTCAAACATCATTCTCACACCGTCCTCGTCGTGGTGGATGCTCTCGATGAATGCGAACGTTCCAAGGACGCCAAGGACTTTGTCAAGCTCATCGATCGACATTCTTCCTCGCTTCCCATCAATGTCAAATTCCTGCTAACATGTCGCCCAGAAGCAGCACTCGTTAGGACTCTCGAACCGCGGGGGTGGCATGTGGAAAACCTTGACTCATCTCCCGACGTCACAAACGACCTCGCACGGTTCTTTGAACAGGCCTTCCTGCAGATTAAGGAAGAACATAGTCTTGCGCAAGACTGGCCTTCCCGAAATGACGTAAACCGACTGGTGGAGATGTCCCAAGGATTATTCCAATGGGCCCGTACCGCCATTGCGTACGTCGGCAACGGGTCGCCCATTAGTCGACTGGGTGATTTGCTGAAACGACCGTCCTTGTGGAGTGGACTCGACGATTTGTATCACCAAATACTTGCGAAAGCGGTTGATAACATCGGGTTAGATCCTTCGAGGCGAGAGCTTTTATTCAATGTATTGGGAAGCCTTGTGGTAGCGCCCTACCCCGTTTCCCTGGAGGTCATCATCTCCCTTTGCTGGAAAGAGAGCTACAGCAAATTCGAAGGCGCGCGCCTAGAAAATATCGAGCAGTTTTTGCGTGAAGATATTCTCGTGGACCTCCATTCTCTCCTGCTTATCCCTACCTCATCAAGTGAGCCGCTTTGTCTCATGCACAACTCCATCCGCGATCTTCTCGTTAGCGAGCTGCGATGCAAGGATCGATTATATTACATTGAAATCACCCAGCACCACGAACGACTAGCGAGTGTGTGCCTTCGCCTTATGGTGCAGTGCTTGAAGAAAAACATCTGCGACTTGTCGGACCTATCAGAGGAAATTTGGGAGATTGAAGACATTGTGGATGAGGAGGTGTCTACCACTATTCGTTACTGCTGTCGAGCTTGGTCCATTCATCTGATTGAGGGGAGAAAGTGGTCGAGGCTGAGACCAGACGACCCGAAAACCCTACGGCTGGATTTCGAAATATTCAACAAGGAGAAGGCTCTATGCTGGCTTGAAGTGATGAGCCTGATCGGAGCTACCACCGAGGCGATAGTTACGGCAAGATGCGTGCATACGTGGCTATTGGTAAGGGTGCTACTCATACTACGGGCGTAAATCCGACGTCGTCGACTGACTGGCGGCCACAGGAATCCCCCCCAGAGGTATCCGGGCTTGATCCGTTCTGCGACCTGTGGAGCGATATCCAGCGATTCATCGCAGCATTTTGGGAGCCAATTTCATTTGGGCCATTGCACATCTATGTTTCGGCACTGCCCCATTGCCCACAGAAGACAAGATTGTGGGAATGGTATGGGAAGCAAGCAAAAGTCAGAACTGTGTGTGGTCTCCAACCGTCAGTGTGGCCATACAATTTGTGGACGAGACATACTTATCCCGAGGTAAATGCAGTCGCATTTTCGCCTGACGGGAAAACTCTGGCGTCCGGATCCTACTCTCATATGATTGAGTTACGGGATACTCAGACCGGGGACCTTTTGCGCGAATCGTACAAGACCGAACATATCGACGACCGCATTCTCTCCGTCACGTTCTCTCCAGACGGCGAGGTTCTGGCATCCGGGACTGGAGATGAGCAAAACATGATTTACCTGTGGAATCCTTGGACCGGGTTATCTCTGGGCGAACCACTCACCGGTCACCTTGGCTCGGTTCATTCCGTTGTGTTCTCGCCTGATGGCAAGTTTCTGGCCTCTGGATCCAAAGACTGCACGATTCGATTGTGGGATCCTGAGACTAGGACGCTTTTGGGTGAACCACTCACAGGTCACGATGGGGGGGTCAACGGCGTTGCATTCTCGCCGGACTGCAAGGTTCTAGTGTCCGGATCGGGGGACCGCACGATTCGACTGTGGAATGCTAAGACCGGGACCCCCTTGGCTGAACCACTCACCGGCCACGATGGCGAGATCAAATGTGTTGCCTTCTCGCCAGACGGTAGAGTTCTCGCATCCGGATCCCGAGACTGCACCATTCGATTCTGGGATCTTCAAACCGCAATGCCTTTGGATACCCCGGTCATTTGTTACAATGAAGAGGTTTTTTGTATTGATTTCTCATCTGACGGTAAAGTTCTGGCATCCGGATCTGCTGAGGGGACCATTCGATTGTGGGATCCCCACACCAAAATGCCTCTAGGTGTACCGCTCATAGGGCACGGCGATTGGATTGGCTCCGTTGCGTTCTCGCCAGAGGGCACAGTTCTGGCATCCGGATCCGCCGACAGCACGGTTCGATTGTGGGATCTTCGGACTATGCCTCTGGATGTACCGGTCATAGGTTATGATGAGCAGATATTGTCCATTGATGTCTCGCCAGACGGCAACGCCATGACACCCAGATCAGACGACTGCACGACTGGACTCTGGGACCCTCAAATTGGGACGCCTGTTGGTGAGTGGGTCGCGGGTCTCGATGCCTCGGTTGAGTCCGTTGCATTCTCGCAAGACTGCAAGATTCTGGCATCCGGATCCAGCAACTGCACTATCCAATTGTGGGACGCTCAGACCTGGACGTGTCTAGGTGAGCCGCTGATTGGTCACGATGGCGGGGTTTGGTCAGTTGCGTTCTCGCCAGACGGCAAAGTTCTGACATCCGGATCCTCCGACGGCATGATTCGATTGTGGGATGCTCAGACCAGGGCGTGTTTAGGTGAACCGCTGATAGGTCACGATGACGCAGTTCAGTCGGTTGCGTTCTCTCCAGACGGCAAGCTTCTGGCATCCGGATCCTGCGACCGCACGATTCGATTGTGGGATGCGCAGACCGGGGCGCCCCTGGGTGAACCGCTCACGGATCACAATGGATGGGTCAACTCCGTTGTATTCTCGCCAGACGGCAAGGTTCTGGCATCTGGATCTCACGACGGCACGATTAGATTGTGGGATGCTTGGACCGGAACGTCTCTAGGTGAACCGCTCGAACCTGACGGCGACGTGATCCGCTGGCTTGCGTTTTCGCCAGATGGCAAAATTCTAGCATCTAAAGGATATACAGGGGAGATTCAATTCTGGGATGCCAGTACTTGGGCCCCCTTGCCCGAACCGGTGAGCGGTGACACCAGCATGGGCTTCTTTGCTCCCCTTTCACATTCAGGTATGTCCATTGAATCCCGTAGCACCAGTACTGCTTCCTTTGCTGATAATGTCTCCCCTCAGTCTTGCAGGCGTCTCAAACTGTTCCATGCAGTTTTTTGGAATTTTATGATGGTTGGCTTAGCTACAGTCCGTCATCCTCGCGCTTGCTCTGGCTCCCGTCTCAGTACTGGGATGAAGAAAGTGTTTTCGTCCTCTTGTCCCATGGGAGTCTTGTCATCTTATCCAACGATCGTCTTTCTATATTTAACATTTCTGGCTGTTATGAGATTAACGGAGTCTGTTAAGCCATTGTACTGAAGTTAAATACTTATTTCGGATAGCATACGTACCTTCAAGTTAGTAGTTTTTTAGGAAGTGGTTAAGGCATAGGTTAGGTTTCCACAATGGGAGTGCTGCACACTACGCGCCGTGTAACTGTAGTAAGTCGCTATAGTTACGATTCACTCCCGGGGGAGGGGGAGGGGAAGATCTTTCCTCGATGTTAGGTGACCGTGGCAGAGCACTATTGACGGTCGCTCAATGTTAGGTGTGGTAATACGAGACGCACTGGTAAATATCAAACATCACATATAAGGCCTTCGAAATCAACATAAATTTGATTATATGATACACAGTGCGTGAATGCTTAAAGTAAGATGCCAGTACCAGAAAGAAGCGAACTCAAGGGCAAAAAGATCGAAGAACGAAACAAACCGCCACCGCCACCGTCGCCGACAAAGACGACCAAAACCGAAAACAGCCCGCTCAGATGAACGGCACATTCGCCATCTCCGCCAATATATCGTCGACCACCGGCTCCTCCTCCATATCCTCCTCGTCCCCATCGTCCTCATCCTCATCTTCGTCTTCATCCCCATCATCTTCCTGCTCACCGTCACTCCCACCGTACTCCGAACCAGGCAACGACCCGGGCATACTATCAAAGCTCAGCTTCCTCCTCGCCTGTCGATGGTGCTCTTCACTCTCCGATGCGGAGTCCGCCAAGGTCGTGCTTCGATCATCCGACACGATCGACCGGACCAACGGACTTGGCGAGACTTCCTTCCGCCCACTACGAGCTGCGGCGGCTGCAGCAGCGGCAGCGGTGGGCGTAGAACTTGAAGATCGTAAGCTGAAGTTGCGTAATCGACTGAGACGACTGGTAACGGATGCATCTGAAACAGCGCTGAGGGCGGGTGAAGGGGGATCCAGATCCGGCAAGTCGACCTCGGGTAATGGGTCTCTCCAGTAATTGAAGTCGGTAAACTCGGTTGCCCACTTCTTGTGCACGGGAGGGAACATCTGGTCTACCAAGTCGGTCATGTGGATGTACCTTTGGATCGAATTGCAAAACACGAGGGTCAGCTTCGTGCAGGTGTGTGTTTCTTCAGGGTCAACGTACGATGATTTGTACCCAGCCAACTCCAACAGCTCCATCTTCACCTCTCCACTCGAATCGATTGTAAAAATTCTCGCGCTGGGTACGTTCACGCTCCGGTACGAAAGCGCGTCAGTGATCCGGTTTCCGAATCCAGCGTAGAATGGCTCCTTGTGCTGCATTCCAAAGAGCCGTTGAATATCCCTCAAGCAAGCCATCTTGAACACCTCCGGCTTCCGCATGATGACCTCACTAGAGAAGAGTAGTAAATTCATGATTAGCAACGACTTTGCGGGTGGTGTCAAACTGAGACTCACCGATGCAACGAAGCCATCAACCGGTCGGGACTCATGATCACAGGTCCCTCAGGCAACTGGTAGTTGTTCTGTTTGATGCCCTTCAAATAATCCCTCGTCGAATCCGCTTGTCCGATAGCCCTCGACGTCAAGTACATCATTTTGTAGCCATTCCTAGCGATATCCGTATAGAGCTTCGCCACTCCCAAGTGCGTCCAGTCCCGTCCAATGAGGTTGAACATGTGTCCCAAAGCATCAGACCTAGACGCCAACGATCAGCCATGCGTGCCAAGCGGGAATAGGCATCACCAGATCGAACGTACTTCGTAATGGTCCCATCAATGTCGCTAACCACAACCCGATCCGTCTCCTCCCAAACGAAGATCTTGGCCGTGCAAGCGACCACTCCCGTGGTAGCCAACGAGAACGTGATCGTGTTCGCACCCTTTTGCAGGTCCAGCGCTTTCAGCTGGTCGGAGGACAGGCGCAACGTCTTGACGTAGTTCTTGTGCTTCGCCGGTGGGGTGGTTGTCGACGCTTGAGAAGGGCTGTCGGGACGGGAGATTGTCGATGCAGTAGAAACGTTGATGGACGCTGGAGCGGTCTTGGCTGGTTCCATAGGCGGAGAAGCCGGTGTGGGAACTTCAGGCATATCCTAAAATGAGAGAACATTCAAAGTCAACATCGAGCTGCCCCTCACCGGGCCGGAATCTTCCTCACCAAATCAGCTGGAGCGCTCGCAGTAGGCGCCAAAACCGGTCTCCCAGTCACGGTCCCTTCCCCCGGAACGCCTATTGCGCTCGCGGTAGTCCCCGCTCCCGTCGCAGCCGTAGGCTCCTGCTCCTGCTCCGCAGCCCGACTCCGACTCCACCACCTAGCCCATGTGCTCCCCGACGCCCTCTTGTCCCTCGCGCTCATCGGGGCGTTTGACGCTGGCAGACCCGGGCTGATCGGCGGTGAGCGTTCTGGATCCGACGCGCTTGAAGGTAATGGCGGGCGGGGTTGGTGTTCCGGTAGCGGTTTCATGTTGTGCCGCCACTGGAGGAGAGCATTCATGAGCGGAGAGTTGTCTCGTTTAGTGATGAACCTGCGTTTGCGCGAGAAAACGAGACGTGGGTTCAGTCTTTTCAGCAGCTGAGCCGCTCCTATCGTCATGTCACGCACCTATCCCCCCACTTCATCACGAGCTGCTCGCTCGCAGCGACGTCCGGATCAGCCAACAACCGCGCGTACTCGACCTTCTCGTCGTCGAACCACCGCGCGCTCTCCAAGTCGTCGAACCGCCTCCGCCTGCCCTCGTCGTTGTCGCACAAGCTCAGCTGGAAGGAAAACCGCTTCGCTTCGATGCTGACCCAGAACAGATCCCTCTCGGCGCTGTCGGGGAAAAGCTGTCCGCCTTTCCCAAAAGATGAGGACGACTCGTCTTCAGGCGTGGACGATGACGGTTTGAGGCGAGCCGAATCGCCGTCGACGTCGTCTGCGGTTGTCACGGACTGCCCCAAGTGACTTGGCCCTACATGAACACCCGCATCATCCCTCACGAGCGGCTTGAACGTCGGCCTGGCAGGTGACCTCGTAGGAAACGCTCCCCACTCCCAAGTGTAATCCGGCGGCGAAGTCGACAACTCCCCGGCTCCTGGTATCGTCACCTGCACATCCGGTGGAGCAGATCCTCCACGAACATAAGAGTGATGCTCACTCTCTGGTAAAGGTAGGTGCGATGTTGAGGGTGGCGAAGACGATGACGAAGGGAACGGCCTCGACGATTCTCCAGCTTCCGACGTCACCTGGCCAGCCTCGTCGGATTCCTCCCCCGCAGCCTCCGCGTTATGATACCCCGCCATATCCAGCGCCACGTCCTTCCCGTACACGACTTCCGGCGGCTGCGCGGCCTCCTCGTCCAACGCGTCCGCAGCCTCCTTCGACTCTTCGTCCGCGCGGTTGCTTGGCGACAGCCCCACCTTAACGTCGCGCAGGTGGTCTCGCGCTTTCTTCGCCTGGTCGACGGCGGTGTTGGGTGCATTGGTGATGACGGATTTGGCTAGCTTGGGTGCGGCGGTTAATATGGTCTTGGCTTTGCTTAAGGAGGAGGTCGAGGGGGCGGTGGAGGAGGAGTCGGCGTCTTGAGCGGCATCATGATCCGATGCCAGTGCGGCAGGAGGTGGTGGTGGCGGAGCAGATTCCGAATTAAAGTTTGCGACGTTCGGGGATAAAGGAGTTGCAGGTGTCGTCCTCCCTGTTGTGGAAGTGGGACTCGGTGGTGAGATGCTGTCTAGGTCGAGAAAAGTGGGTTCGTTCATAGCCCCCTGTTTTCGCGCAGAACGGAAGAAAATTCGGTTAAATTGCCGTCAGCACTTCGAAAGCGCTAGGAAGCATATGGGTCGGACCGGAAATGCTGCTAACCTTTGAGCGAGAAGATGAT
>WSTX01008130.1:0-15545 GCA_019633405.1 Tulasnella sp. 408
AGATAGCGTAGCAGGGCACTATGGAGCGCTTGCTACCTGGTCTTATTGCTATATTGCTGGGTGGATTTTCCTGATGCCCACGCGCCCTCGGGAGGCTCGTCTTACTGTTAGACGTTGGAGCAAGACGCCTCTTGGTGCATTGGTCGGAGGTTTTTGGTAGGTTGATGAACAGCTTGGCCATCTGATGTAGCGAGGCCAAGAGACCTTATGGTGAAGGGGATGATCCAATGATACGTCGGCTTCAACCAATCAGATATCGGAGAAGCCAGGTATGATATGAGCCTAGCTGCTGCCGTCCATGAGGCGAGACGCGGATTCCGGAGCCACGTAAAGAGCGGTCTTTTAGAATAGATATTCATCCTCATTGCAAGGTTCGCATTCAGCTTCCCAAGCCTCAGCGGCCCTGATCATGAGCGGCTTCAGTGGCGAAATCTCACATTTTCTGGATACTAGTCGAGGATGAGGCCAGCAACATACTCCCTATAAGGCAAAGATCCCGTAGATACATAGCCGCGACGCACGACGCTCCGGCTGCTTCAAGGACCAAGCTCTCAGCTAGGTACAACGCGATACGCAGGGGGCCAGGAGAGGCAGTAATTTTCACTTCAAGTTGATTGGACTACCGCAGTCGAGAAGGTTGAGTCGCACGGTTAAAAGTCGAACGTCAAGTCTATTGTTGATGGCCCAATGGATCCCATCTTCCCCCTCCGAAAAGTATCACCCCCGTATCAAATCGTTGATATTGCCATCTCGACTCGGTAAGTAATACCTAACGGACCTAAAGAGCCACATCGTCACGATAAACTGCCAGGGTTCAGCGGACGGGACGAACAATTGAAATCAAGACCGGTCCGGTTGAATGGGCGAGGAGCATTAAACTCGTTTCTATTTCTATTCACTTACTTCAGGCAATGATTACGGAAGGATACGCTGGATCGGATCCGATGGCGGCATAGATGCTTACTATATGGACTTGGAGTAGCTTCCTTCGGACAAGAAACGTGGATCCATTCCCTCGGTTCGACGGACGCAAGCATCCTCCCTTTTCTACGGTCTTTGGCGCCCATGCCCTGCGCTCTGTCCATCGCCTCCAATCTCCCTTGTCTCTGATCCCCTCCTCCCATGTCCCTTCGCGACGTTGGCCAACTGCGCCGACACCCTATTAAAGAGAGAAACCAGAGGAGAATTCAATTTGGCGAATTATTATTTTTCAGCCAAGGATGAAGCTCAGCACGTCTTTACCGCCGTAGCCGTCACTTCGGTCAACGGTGGTGCCCTGCTCGATGCTGTCCTACGCCCTCGAGCCGTCGACGAAATATGGGAAACGTCAACATCACAGCTTCGGTCCTCGAAGTCTACAACGCCATCAGCCACCCGACATGCAACACGACCGACTGCCGCGTCCAACTGGCCACGAACGTGGAATGTTACTTTTTTGGGTCCTCCCCGCCTACTCCGTCCGTAGTTATGTCTTACACGCGCGTGTTCAAATAGGTTCCCAGATGCATCTAACTGCAGGGCACGGCCGGCTGCTGGTGCACGCTGCACGCCCCGATTCACGTACGTTTTTCGTTGTCGCGTTTGTCTGCGTCACTTGTCGCTCACAGCCACACGTTTGCCGCTTCCACAGTACTTATTGCCCCATCTGCATGAGCAGCCCCACCGACAACACCACCACTCCCGACCAGACTCAAGCTGCAGCTGAAGGTCGCCCAGGTGAGTGAAAATATTGGAACACCCTTCTCACCATGGCTTCTCCTTCACATGCCGCGTCATGTTTCCGTACCGGTGTCAAGGAGTTCCTGACCGGTTTGTACTACCCGTCTTCTCTCCCCCTTCCCTCAACCTTTAAAGCTCTGGAAGCTGATATATTCTCCGGCTCGTTTGTAGACTACCACAAAGGTTGTGCCGCTCGGCAGACGTACCCTGATGCTTCCGCCGCCGGTTCTCTTTACACGTCGCAACCCCCGACCACATCAGCTCCTTCACCCACCATCACCCAGGATCAATCGAACTCGCAGCAGCAAGTCCAGCGTGTCCACCGGCGCCATCGTCGGCATCGCCATCGGTGGCGTGTGCTTGGCAGTCGTCGCAGCCGCGACCGTCCTCATCCTCAAGTGTCTGAACCATAACGCCAGCATGGGAGCCCGTCCGGCCGTCATCGCGGGCGGTAACCACGAGAAGCAGATGCCCATGGGCAACCCCGTCCGTGTGACGAGCTACTACACCGGCACCGACATGGGAGACAAGATCCCCAACACCCCCCCTCGGCCCATGATGCCCTACCAGAATCATCCCATGATGTCGCCTCAGGCCAACGGAAGCCAGCCCATGTCGCCTCACTCGATGTACTCCTCTGGCGCTGCCGTCCCCGGCGCTCGGCCCGACAACATGTTCAGCGACGCGCCCACGATGTCCACCCGTAACAACGCCTCGTACCAGCCCAACATGCGCCAGGGATCCGAATTCGGTGGCAGTCAGGGCAGTGGCCAGCCGATGATGCAAGGTCCGTATCAGGTCACAAACCCGAACCAGAACGACATGATACCTCTGAGGGCCGGTCTTGCCTCCCCGCCTCCTCCATTCCCGTCGCACCCTCAGCCTCAGCCTTAAATTTCTGACCTCGCCCAGGCTCGGCGCTGTCACGGAATTAACCTCCATGAAGAGTGACTAGCTATGGAACTCGTGTCTTTTTTTGGCGTCTGTTTTTCTACGCTTGGTATCACGTTTCTTGTATTTACTTTCTCTTGCGTTCCTTTGACCTTTTTACCTTTTCCGTCATCTTTTAGTTACGTTACGACTTTCATCCTTTCTTCTCTAAGCGTTTGCTTTCCTGGGGCAGACTCTTTTTTCTTACCCCGTCCATGTCGACTGTATCATTCATCGCACATTTGGGTGTTATTGGATTCCAACCGTATCTCGTCGAAACCGCGTGTGCTTTGAGTGTTTCCAATCCCCGCATATGTCCATCAGGCGAACTGAGCCGAAAGCCACACCAGTCTCCCTTGTCCTTGGATGGATACATCAAAGCGTGGAGTGACCTGAGGAAACATGACCGCGGTCTTTCACCGTGGATTTCCCTTCCCCTCTCAAGGCCCCTGCTCAGCTCTCTAGCTCCGAGTCTTTGTACCAGCCTTCGAAGGTCAGTATAACAGTATATTCACGTCTCAAGAGTACATATATGAAGAAAGGAGGACCAAGGCTCGAGACCGGCTCGAAGTACTTCATAACACATAATACACTTAATCCCATTTTGGGTATCGCAGAGGTCGCGCGCTAACCTAGGTGTGTGGTTTTGTCAGTGCAGCCTCAATACACCGTGATCGAATGTACAACATACCTAGTTCATAATGGTTATGGCCGCATCCGCGGAAGGCCCAAAGCCTCTCACTCACGCTTTGTTCCTCTCATGGTAGGCGTCTTGCATAAATTTGGGCTGCATTTGAAAGTGAACCATAAGCAAAATGTAGACCACTTCCTGAGATTGTATGAAAGACGCGGTGGCGAGAGGTTCAGCCTATACGACGTGTGCGATTGAAAGATGTAAGCCGACAGTATGAGCGTTTACCCAATGACCACGATACAAACATAAAGTCTAAAACGGAATATTAAGAAAAGGCGCCGAGGTCAAAGCAGAGCACACATGAAGGGCTAGGTCAAAGCACAAGACACGTGAGGGGGCATGGGGAAAAACCTCGGATATTGTGTAACGGAATTACTGCTCTGAAGACCCAAGCCTGTTGACCCTGAGAGGCTTTGGGAATAGTAGCACTTGCTCGGGAAGGGGAGGACTAGTGCGTCGTTTAATCATCGAAGCTCTCGCTGAATCTCTGCTTAGAGACTGGTCGACCCAAGCCAGCGCCAAGGTCGGAAACTTTGTCCGAGGAGTCTGTCTTCTCGGCCGCATGCCCGCTAGGTGCAGAACTGGATGACCCCACGATATCCCGTCTCAATACAGGGACTTGGCCTTGCGATTGTTCGGACAAACTTGCGTCGTTTCCTCCCTGAGCCCTTCCTTCCCGCTTTTTCCAAATATGTTCGAAACAAAGAATGATCCAGTCAACTACCACAGCAATGAAGTACGCAATGGCGATAGTAGGAATGCTGGAAATCGACGATAACGGCGTCAGACCTGGATCGTTAACAACCGCCACATCTCCGAAGGTGAACGATAGTGAGACTCACATCCAATACAACCACGTCTTGTTTCTTATCAGTTTACTCGTAGAGCCTCCAATCAAGATGAGAGTGACTCCGATGAAACCTCGGTTCAAAGAAGAACCCCAGGGAGAGCTATTCTGGGACTGACGTCGCAGGAAATTGACGACCGCCATGCAGATAAGCAATACCCCAGACACCGCGAGAAGCCAGTGGACGCCGTACGCCATGACTTCGTTGTAACGGTCCATAAATTTAAGCCCCTACAATGTTACCCAGGATTTAGCAGGTACTGGATGATATTTATTTTCCATATCCTGTCCTCACCACTAGGTTGTGATCAACATCGTGCAGAATTGTGGTGTCATCTGCAAAATAAAACTGTCTATCAGCAATCGAGCACAATGACTAGTACAAGTAGACTCACAGCTTTCCGAATACTTTTCGAACTCGTATTCCGCTCGGGGGTCTGATTGTTCGTTGAATAGCTGTCACAGGAACGGTGAAACGAAATGTTACGGTAGGAAGAAAAGCCGAGTTCGGCAGCATACAAGGTAGATCTTATGTACAACCGAGTGGTACCACTGGTCTAATTGGATGTTCACGGCGTTCTGAGGATCACCAGTAGCATTTGCTGCGGCTCCCTGGGCGTCGCTAATTTCTTGTTTCCAGCTCATTTCCAAGGGCTGAAGTCGGCAAGAATACCTCAGTCGTGCTCACATCCTCCCTCATCAAGAGAGTGCTTACCAACAACAGCTTCTCTATTCGGGGGTGTTCCGGCCACTCTGAAGGATCGGCCGAAAGTCCTACGACCTCATCGAAGGCGTCTGCCAAGAGATCAAGGGCTCGGTTAACGTGTGCATAGACTGTAGTAAAAAAGCGTAGGATATATAAGTAACAGAACTTGCTCTAAGGAATAAACGCGGTATACGGAAAAGATTCTTGATGCCTTCGAGTGTCATGATTAAGCTGAGGTGCATCACGAAATGTGACCGCAACAGTATCCAATCTCGCGCTTTGTTAGATAAATGCATCGTCTGCGAATCTCGAGATTGGTCGCTGTTGCACGATTTTCCCATGAATATGTAGCGCGAACACCTTTGGAAGGGTTAGATTAGTTGCCGCTGAAGGGTGCAGATATCACGGAAAGCCCATACCGTCAAAGTATAAAAGCCAAAGGAAGTAGAGAACAAGCAACATTCTAAAAGGAGTTCAAGACTGTTTAGGTAATATTTTGAAGCACTATTGACCAAAAATGTGACGTACGACATAGCCTCTAGAATCATCGTTCTGGTTAGGCCTAGCGAATTGACACTGTGCCGCAAGGTATTGCATATCCGATTGAGACCTTCTCCTACGTCGGTCAAAAAATTGTAAAGAAGCAGTGCGACTCAATTGCAGACCGTATTTACCCATAATGATGACGGTAAGGGTGGTCAATCGAGGGGCCAGTGTCGTTTTGTTCTTCAAAACACCTTCCACGTCTTGGGGAGTGTAAAATGCAGCTAAAAGTTGAATGATGATGGCTAGACCCTGCGGATTAGGACCGTTCTATCTTCAGAGAATCAGGAGCCGGGCCACGTCGATCGTACCCAAAGACTGAGCTGTGTAGCTGCCACAGACTTGCTGCCGTCCGCCTCTTTCACCAGAAGGAAGCAGCAAAGGAAAATACAGGCTGCTGAAAATGTTGTAAAAGTTGGCAGGCAGAACCTCCAACTGAAATCCTGCCTTTTCCAGCGATATCCGATGATTATTTGGGACCCGGGGCGTGGTCAGTCTTCAATGCGGACCCTGAAGCCAGTTCAAGTCCGAACCTCTTAGATGTTGTAGAAACAGAAATAGTCGGCTGGTGACCAGAATGGCATTTACTCCTCCAAAGCTTTTTTCCATGGAATTCACTTCATTCTCCTGGATAGCTTCGCTAGTGAGCTCGTTGTTGTCACCCACGAACGGATGCATGGCATCGTAGCTGATCTGTCACCCCACGTTGAAGGATCCCGAAAGCGCCGCCAGCATTGCGTAGATTGCAAGCTGAGAGGCGAAAAAAATACGATGCCACCAGTCATTGGTGTAATACTTAATGTCGTAGCTGGTCTGTTGCGCCATCAGCGCTTGTATAGCATCTGAGGACAACTCGCCTCGCTCACCTGTGTGGCCCAAAGATGCCAAGTCAAGGTAAAGAAAACTGCATAGTTCCACACTGCCATTGGGTCCGCAACAGTGGTGTTAGACGTTAGTGACGAGAAAGTCGTTGTCCAGGCGAGATCTCCGGCCTGATATGAAGCGTTAGCTCTGCACGTTAAACCGAGACCCGGAAACTCCGCACCAGCTCTAGCCATTCAGGAAGTTTCTGCGAATTCCTATCGGGTTTCTCTGACCGGAATGGGTTAACCGAAAAGCGAACCCATGGCTCCTCGTTATGTGCATCTTCTCCGCTGGATCGCGAGTAAAGAAACGCTATCATTAGACTCTGCCCAGCAAAATACATAATGCTTCACACTGACTCTGAGACATCCGCTTCCATCCTTCGGGAAAGTCTAGAAGCCATGGAAGAGAATTCGTTTCTAGAATCGAACTCCGTGGAGCTTGGACTTGGAAATCTGTTCGCTTGCTTTGTCAAATAGAGCTAAGAAATACGGTATGAGGCGAACGACTTCCGCTTTGCAAATCTCTGCCGTTTTATATCCGGAGGCAGGAGAGCATGAAGCTATAGAGCCCTCATCCTCATTCCAATAGAAGCGATTGGCACGCCCTCGTATGTTAGGCGACTCTCTTCACGGATGAAGTCTAATTCGCACAAGTTTGCGTGAACTGGGAATGCTTTAAGCATGAGGCTTCGCTGTCTTCGTATTTCGAAAGCCGTCCTTCGGTGACTGAAGCGAATCTAAACCCTGACCTTCGTCAACGCAACATCGAAATTCCCCACAACTGGACCAATAATAGAAAAAAGCAATAAAAGTGTATTTTTCCCGTCTAATTGTGAGGAGGATTTAATGTTCGACTGAGACCAAGTCTTGATCGTGAGCATTAGGGGGCTTGTTGCCTTCGGTGGCGGTGGCTTGGGAACGGTGCTACTTATAATCTCCACAAACACGAGGTCAATTATCCCGTTTATAGAAGAACCGGAGTTAGAATCCCAGGCATAGGTCATATATTATCTTTTCTAGGGAAATCCGGTTTAGGTGATATTAAATGCGACCAGGCGAACGAGGGGTCCGCATGGGCTTTGACATGCCGCTGGGGAAGAGCAGGTTTTGATTGGACGAACCTAGACCCCCGATGCTACCAATCGCTCTCGAGCTGTTGTCGAAGCCCCCAAGTCGACCGAAATACCTGAAAAATTCGTTCATTCTACAGTGCACTTATGCTCTGACATAGGCATGCCTAGAATGTGTCCCGTCGAGTAAGTTCTCTACAGCCTCAAGTTGTAGGAAAGACCGCTGGCACAGCCGCGGTAAGCCTCGCTACTCGATACCCGAGGTTGAGAGACTGTAGAGAAAATTCCTTTCCGCCGCCGCCGAGGGAAAGCAAGGCAAACATGCCCATGCCCAACCTTTAGAGTGCCCATTACCACATAGGCCCGAGCGCGACAGATAGATTACAAAAACCAGTCTCTCCCGATGATCCCTTTCCGGACCCAACCTGTCGTCCCACCCAGCCCACGGCTCAATCCAAGCCTTCCGCTGGCTCGCACCAGGTTCTGATTCCAGGGTCACCAGTGGTACCAACCAATCAAATCGAAGGGATTAATACCACTCTACTGTGCCCCAAGGCTTCTAGTTGGAAATAGCTTTAGCGGCTACTTGAGTAAAGGGTGGTCCATATCCAGTTACGAGTGGCTTGGGTTTCCCAAAGTTGAGATGTCACCCCAGGTATCAACGCTCTTACTTCGCCAAATGCAAATATGACGGGTTTCATCAAGGCGATGAACGGAGCGTGCTTCGGATCTCCTTCTATCCTTTCTCCCCGCTTCCCTCCGAGCACGTTCTCCCCCATCTTTGGCTACGGTGAGGTTGTACTCTCCTGCCTGAGTCCGAGCTCCTTGACATACTACTTTTACTATCGAGTCTTATTGTCTTGCTTGTTGCGTCTGGGTATTCCCAATTCGAATTCAATCGCATGGCATGGTCCGGTCCACATGTCCTCGAGGCTCCTCTTACTGTTAGATGTTAGACCTAGGAGCATTGATCGGAGGTTTTCGGTAGGTTGATGAACAGGTCAGCCATCCGATGTAGCGAGGCCAAGACACCTTATGGTGGAGGGGGGATGATCCAAATTGAGACGTCGGCTTCGATCAATCAGATATCGAGGAAACCAGGCACGAACTCAGGTAGCTGCTACCGTCCATCAGGCGAGACGTGTACGCCGGAGCCACGTAAAAAGCGGTCTTTTAGAAGAGATATTCATCCTCATTGCAAGGATCGCATTCAGCTCCCCGAGCCTTAGTGCCCCTGGATGAGGCCAGCAATATACTCGCCATAGATACATAGCCGCAAAGCATGGCGCTCCAGGTGCTTCAAGGACCCGGCTCTCGGCTGGGGACGACGAGATAAGCGGGTGACAGGGGAGGCAGTAATTTAATTAAGCCTCACTTGAGCCGCGGCGAGTCAGGGCGGCTGAGTCGCACGGTTGAAAGTCGAACGTCAAGCCTGATTGTCCGTCACCCATGGCCCTCCGAAGAGATCATCCCCGCGATATCGAGTCGTTGATATTGCAATATAGACTCTGTAAGTAATACCTAACGGAGATAAAGAACCACATCGTTAGCATAAACTGACGGGGTTCAGCGGACGGGACGAATGGAAATCAAGACCGGTCAGGTTGAATGGGCGAAGGGGTATTAAACTCGTTTCTATTCCTATTCAATTGTTTTAATTAATACGGAAGGGTGCGCGGGATCAGATCTAATGGCGGCCTAGACGCTAACTATATGGACTTGAGTAGCTTCCTTCAGACAAGAAACGTGGATCCATTCCCTCGGTTCGACGGACGCAAACATCCCTTTTATACGCTCTCTGGCACACACGCCCTCGCTCTGTCCATCCCCTCCAATCTCTCTTGTATCCAATCCCCTCCTCCCGTGCCCCTTTGCGCTCGCCAACTGTGCATAGACTCTAAAGGCAGAAACCCCCGGAGAGGAATTTGGCCAATCTGTCAATTATTCTCTGAGGATGAAGGGCACCACGTGTTTAGCGCTCATCTTCAGCGCCGTAGGAATCACTTCGGTCAACGGCGGTTCACTGCCGGATGGTCTTCTCCGCCCTCGAGGCGTTGACGAACTGTGGGGAGGCGTCAACATCACAGCTTCGGTCCTTCAAGTCTACAACGCCATTAGCAGCCCGACCTGCAATGCGACCGACGCTTGCCTGCAGCTGTCCATGAATGTGGTATGTTCCTTCGTTCTGTAACGCTCCCTTGGCCATACGTATGACTTACATAAGTGTGATGGATAGGTTCCCAGATGCCTCCAGGTGGAAGGCACGGCCGGTTGTTGGTGCACGTTGCACGACCCGATTCATGTACGTCTTTCGGAATTGCCTCCTATCTACGCCGCCAAACTGTGCCGCTCACAGTCACACTTCCACCACCTTCACAACAGTACTGCGCGAACTGTATGACCAGCCCCATCGACGACACCACCACTCCCGAGCAGAGCCAAGCTGCAATTGAAGGTCACGCCAGTCAGTGAAAAAAAAACCCCTGTTTGTTTCGGTGCCAACGGATTCCTGACCGGTTTCACTCTCCCACTTCTCGTCCTGATGGTCCTCCCCTCAACCCTTAAACCAATGAAACTGACGTCTGCGGTTCATGATCGTATAGACTACCATTGCGGCTGTACCGCTTGGCAAGGGTACATTGCTACCACCATTACCCAAGACCAAGATGAACTGAGGTGCACGACGTCGCGGAACCCTACCGAGTCCGGATAGGTGCCACTCTCGGTGCCGAACTTGCCCTCTCGACGCGCGAAGACAGCCGACCGACCATCCGATATCTTCACTTCTTCGCGGATAACGACTCCACTTCAGAACGCACAACTAGACAACCCAACGAGAAGTGTCAAAGCTTCTGGAGGTCTATAATGGCCTTCCTAGCTACCAACCCGATCAACACAGTAGAAGTTTCGTGGGCACGGGGCTACTAAGATGTTGGTTAAGACGAGCGCCTGGATGAGCCAGCAAAACGAGGATCTGAACAACCCCGACCTTAACCCCATGGAACATCGCTCACAGCTATCGCAAAATGAACAAAGCCATCCGAGCCGAAATCGTGGAAGAATGGTATGCCTTACCACGCTCAGGCGGACGCCAATACACCAACCAACTCCTCCCCCTCTCCCGCCCATATCGCTTTGCCACATTTCGGTGGTCTCCCCTGGAGAGTATGCTCTGTCCTTACGCAAGTAGGAACCGGTTACTGCTTCTCAACTGAATACCATCACCGAGCCGTACTATCGGAGAGCCGTCTTGCCAATGCGGACACCACCTGCAAATTACCGAGCCCATGTTGACCAAGCGTACCGCGTATGGACGGGAACGGTGGATCTTGCAGCACCCTTCACCCACCCTCCTGATTACCAAAATCCTCGGCACCCAAACATGGGCCGTAGCGGTTGCGGAATACTTTAAGACAACGGGAGCACTGGTTTTCTTCGTTCGGGCCGGTATTGTATTTACCATAGTTTTCGTCGCGTACCTTTCCCCGTTTCTTCCGCTACGCCTGGCCCTCCCTCTATCTAAGCGTTTGCTTGCCTTTGAACAGACCCCTTTGCTCCTACCCAGTTCATGTCGACCCTATCATCCATTGCATCCGAGTGGTATTGGATTCCGACTGCACCGGGTTGTCCCGACTGCACGTGACTGCTCAGGCGTTCAACGAAGGGTTTCGCCGACCACTAGTTAGCCTGATTGCCGTACCTCAGGCAAGCAGGATACTACTTATATTCGCAAGCAAAGAGCCATTGGTACATTGATGTGGTAGAATGGCCCGAGATAGGCTCGGGGCACCCAATATATAGTACTCTCGTCCCGTCAAGTACTTAACGACGGTGGAGCCGGAGATCAAGAAGCTATGTGGCTATTCCATCAACGCCTGCTTTGTCAAACGTTAGGAAATAACATTCGACGTACTTTAGTTAGATCTGTGGTCCAGATGCTGGTCGGTCTTCCGAGTTCCTTCTTAATCCCGCCTACGAACGCGGTATGGGATATCCACCCGCGCTTGCGTGGAGGTCGGACCGTCCATCCGAAGGATATGTCTTTCCTGTAACAGCTGGACGGGCCACAGAGCTGGAAGCTCTCACTGCATTCCCTTCCGTTAACCATGCTAGTTCAGCGGGCTCAAGGAGAGCGTTTAAGTCATGCTGGGTCGTGTATACGGCCGTGGCTACGTCGCCAGCATGGGGGTTGGGAGGACGTGAAGAAGCCCTTTTCACTCGGATTGATCGAATTGATTTGCAAAGAATGAAAGATTCGGCGAGTGCTGCGGCAAAGTATCCGACCATGATTATGGGGATGCTGAAATTTGACGAGGACGAAATGCCTCAGCCACGAACGATCGCGCTCGATGGGTCATAATAGCGAAACTTACATAGAAGCCAGCCACGTTGATGGTCCACGGGAATTGCTTTTTGAACCTCCAATCACAATCAGGATAGCCCCGATTCCCGCTCGAGTGAGGGAGTAACCCCAAGCGAAGCGATTTTGGGGACGACGCCGCATAACATTGAGCGCTGCGGTGCAGATTAGGAGCGTGCCAGACACGGCCATAATCCAGGATTGGCTGGACGACATTATCTCTTGATAACGTGCTATCCATGAAGTCATCTGACAGGTTTCACCAGGATTTCTCCGGTATTTAGCGTGGATGATCACACCTCTCTTTCATTGCATCCTCACCGAGATTCCGTCATCATCGATATTATGGGCGATAGCGGTATCATCTGCGGCAGATATGTTCAATAGCTTATCAGACTAGATGTCTCACATGCGCATACTCACTTTTGGAGATCCATGCGTTGAACATATACTCGGCTTCAGGATCTGGTTCGTCGCTGAATAACTATCGTATTTTTGCAATAAGAAGACGCGTTACAGAACTTTTCTGAAGCTGAATCATGAGCCGTCCTGGATAGCAACCCCCAGAAATGACCGCATCACCGTAAATTTCACCCCCAATATGCACCGCTAATTTTTCCGAGTGACCACGGGGGGCAGGTCACTAGGGCAATGGTGGGTGGGGGTCGCTCTTTGTCCATGCGTGCTGGGGCTTTAGCGGGCCTTTACTGGTGGAGTGACAACTGGGTGGGCAAGTGCTCTGAGAACTGGGGCAGACCCCCGGGGTGCTCTTGACTTCACATCCCGGGGGGTCTGTTTGGAGTCCGACTATTTAGGTAAGGCCATTTTGACTGTGGGATGCTGCCAACGATGGATGGGCATTGCGAGGTTTCCTGAGGTTTGGGATACCCCCGGGGATGTTTGTTGACTCTCAACTGGGGATTGTCCTTCTTTGAGCCTGTTAGACTTGTAAGGTATTTTGGATAGACTCTATTTAGCATTGGGAATTTAATTCTTATGTAATACATTTGGCTCAGAGTACGGCCACCACATTTCTAAACCCGCAATTTGATTTCACTTACAGCACAATTGAACTGAGCTGCCAGCTCGTGCCCCTTTGTTCTTCATTTCCTTCCCTTCAGGAACTGCCCTCTTCACACTTTTTGCCTCCCTGAGATTCCTTCCCTGAGGTTCGGACGCCGTTGTTGCCGACGTTGCCGATCAGCCCGGCAAGCCACTAGCGGTCCCACAGTACGGCTTCCTGCCGTATGGTGCACCTCGTGAGCAAAGACCCTTAGGGCCAGGGACAGCCATTCCCGCCGCCCGCTTCTCCCTTACGCTGCCCAAAATCGTTCCGCGAGTGTCCGCAACACTCCGTGCGCCGTCCGTCAACATCGGCAACGCCCCTTTATTGTATCACCACAAACTGGGGGAGATACAGCCCTCTCAGTGAGGCACGGGCGAAGAACGGAGTTAAGCGGAGAAAAGGGAGCTGGGATGCTGTACAAGCCTATGCAGCCCGGTCAACATCTATTAAAGGCTCGGATATATATTCTAATCATACCTATAGCTTGTATCTAGGGTGCTGTGGGATAATACTGCAGTTCCGGGCTCGCTACGCCAGAAATGGAAGGAAAAGCGAAGATTTTATGAACTTTCAGAGCTCAAATTACGCGATACAGCAGGAATTAGGATACAAACTCAATGTAGTATGTGTTTATCAAGTATATTGGTGGTAAAGCAGCGTTGCTATCGCTCAGCTTTCATGTAGGAGGGGATCATCAGTGTGTTGAAGGTGCCCAGAGAGACTCTCAAGTGGTAATTTTATTCCTTTCTGAGGTAAAATACCACACCTCTGAGTATCTGTGGACTATGGTACACAAAGCGCTGCTGTCTTCATGGGCTGGGCTTTCATAATATGCAGTGATAACTTGTTTGACAGGAGTGCATGGTACATGGCAGCCCTGGATGGTGCATCCAGGATTGATACAGAACTGCAGTCCACCTTATGTTTAGATCAAGATTCAATCACGGAAGCTTCACTCAATATCTTCTCTAAAAAGCAATAGTGCACAAGTACCTTCGGGAAAAGGGGTAAAATTACCGCTTGAGGATCAACTTGAGCGCCTCCAGCATGCTGATGACTTTCTCCTGCATGCAAACCAAGCAATAACAACGCTGCTTTACCACAAGTATACTTGATACACACATACTACATTGACTTTATATCCTAATTCCTTTCGTATCGTGTGATTTGAGCTCCGAAAGTTCATAAAATCTTCGCCTTTCCTTCCATTTCTGGTGTAGCGAGCCCGGAACTGCAGTATTATCCCACAGCACCCTAGATACAAGCTATAGGTATGATTAGAATATATATCCGAGCCTTTAATAGATGTTGACCGGGCTGCATAGGCTTGTACAGCATGCCAGCTCCCTTTTCTCCGCTTAACTCCGTTCGTCGCCCGTGCCTCACTGAGAGGGCTGTATCTCCCCCAGTTTGTGGCCAATTCCTTCCGTTTTACTGTTGAAGGGATTGTTCTACTTCTTTATATATCGGCTAGCTATTATCTACAGATAGGCATCCGAAGGAAGGGAAGCAGATAACAAATATACAATTCAAATAATCGAATTTCCGTATAATAATTTTTCGTATCTACTCTCGATATGAATCTATCTAAATTAGTTCGAGTCTGAGCACAAGCGCTGGAGCGATTGTGGTGATATGATAAGGGGGCGTTGCCGATGTTGACGGACGGTGCGCCGCGCATTGCGGGCACTTGCGGAACGATTTTAGGCAAGCACGGGGGACAACCGGGGGGCGGAAACGGCAGCCCCTAACCGATGGCAACCTTACACGATCTTAGCACATGAGGGACCCAGACCTCAAACCCTTTTTTTAGCGGGTTGCCACACAGTCCCATGAGCTCGTTTATCAAGGAGCGCGGTGAAGTCGGCCTCCGCACAGCAGGGTCCCGAAAGGGTGAGCCGTCTCGAGAAATGAAGAACACAGTGGCATGAGCCGTTGGCTCAGTTTGTGGAGTATGTTGATCCCTGTCGCTCGTTTGCGATTATCGTGGTCCGTGTGTTCAAACCAAAAGTGTGAAATAATGATTAGATTATGATTCAGTTAGAATTGCTCATCCTAATGTACATCGAATAAATTATACATAAAGCAAGGGAAGATCTTCCCTGGGGAGTGAGGGCAACCTCTCTCTCCCGATTGAGCCTCAATCCTTGGAATGCAATCTCCCCGGGGTTGGTGTCCACACCAACACATGTATCACTGCCCGCCGGCAATTTTGCAGTGATCAACCATTCCAAGCGTCATTTAGACGTCCAAAGGAGGCTCCTAACACTGGAGGATGAAACACCCCGGGGTGAGGATTGCAGAACCTCCCCCCCGGGGGTCAGTTGTGGCTCAGGGACCTCTTCCCAACGTCCCAACCTCCAGTAGCGTCTCGCATCCCAAGGTTCTGACCTAAATTATTGGACCTGGGAGGTGGGGCCCAAGGTGAGAGGCTAAAGCTCCCCCCGGGGATGACTAGCCCCCCGGGATGCTTGCCCGCTCACCCGTTCAACCTCAGGAGACCCCACCCTCAATTAACCGCCTGGCTGTAAATCAACCCCTGCTAAATACAATCTGCTTTTCCTAGCGCCACACCCCCGTGGTCGCTTGGAAAAATTAGCGGTCGTTATTGGGGGCGATTTTTGTGGTGATGCGGTTGTTTCTGGGGGGAGGTGCCCAGTTCTACTGGAATCATGTGACTTACGACATAAACGTTGTGCATGCCCGTTACGATCCATCTATACAATTGAGCTCTTGCGGTATCA
>WSTX01008131.1:0-15503 GCA_019633405.1 Tulasnella sp. 408
TGGGTTCAGAAATAGAAGGCCGAGCACTGCCAACCCTGAGCGGATAGGTTTGGAACCAGATAAAATAAGTAGCCGATCAAATATAGATGATGACACGCGACGTACTTTTCGATTCGTAGCGTAAGTCGAAGGTGCAGGAACGGAACCGATCGCCAAAAGCGCCCATGTGCACTATCTGTTGTGCCAAGAGCACGCCTAGAACGCGCAACGTACGCCAGAGGGATGAACTTTCTTCATCATTTCCACAATCGATGGGAACGTTGGTTCAGCCTATGTGAAAGCCTCAGGATCCGCCTGTCACCCCAGATGCGATAAGCTGTTCCGAAGCGGTTCATCAGGGGCAGTGATTGGCTAAGTATAGACTCGGCACGAGGCATTCACACCCTCCCCGGTTGAAGGCAATGTGGATGCTCCAACTGGAAGACGCCAGTAAGCCAAACGGGACATCCGGGATACACCGAAGTGGAAAATCTATCTCGGCTCGACTTACCAATTTGGTGGTGTTCGAACGATATCTTGGTTGTTCGACTCGGGGGGTTATCTATCGGAGCCTCCCTGAAGGAAGTGAGTCAATCCATAGACCATTCAGACGATACACGCATTGCTGGAGGCTAGTTAAAAGGCCTAGGATCGACTTCGAGGTGAGTTGAACGGGGCATCCGGGACCGGGGGCGAGGATCGAAAGACTTGGTCACGAGTTGACGCGAAAAAAGTATAAACGTTCATTTCAACTCGGTGGTTGTGGGATGAGGCTGGTTGAAGCTGGAACGGAGGACACGCCGAGCCGGCCAGGGATTGATTTCAGTTCGGATGCAAATCGAACCGTGAGAGCATTCTCCATTTGGAAATGTCGACCAATGACGTCATCCTCCTTCACTTCTGACAAAGTTTGAGCGCTCGAGACCGCAAGTGCATGATACAAGCCCGCCCGCCCGCAGCACCAGCTAAGGCAATATTTGGTCCAATGAAAGAAGAACAGGGCACGCCGTCGATGGATGAATTCGACATCAGACCCCAAACTTAGACGCGTCTCATAGACCGAAATTCTGGTGTGGTCTACTTCGCTGAATTTGGAAGGACAATGATAGCATTTTTACAATGATAGCATGTTTTTATAATGACTACTGGTACTTCCTGGAGCAACAATCTCATCCTTAAGCAGCCCAAGCCAGCACCCGTGCGACGTGCGTACGGTTTCCAGTTTCCTTTCCATCATATCCAATCTGCATCCGGCCACTACTCGAGTGTACCTTTCCCGCATGCAGACCCCCCTCGTACTCGAGCTGACAAATGAACGTTGCTTTGTGGGGATGACACATCTCAACCCCAGCATCGACGGCAACAAAGGACTGGTGTGGTATCGCGCTTCGGTTCTCCCCTTGGTAAGGTACAGCGACCCACCGGAAGTATGAGGGATCACCAACGAGGACCTCAAATGGCGAAATCATGCCTATTTCCTTCCGGTTAATTGGCAGTACGGCACCTGCGCATAATGCGTTGCGTGAGTACCCAGCGTTGAAGATGGCTAAAGTAACGAGTATACAGACCAATAAGGTGTTTCCCGCACTTTCCAACGACGATTCCTTGGTCGCTGTACCATGCCCGGACGCTATAGAGCAGTTCTCCCGAACGCTCAAAGCCTGTTGGAAGTGCGTTACTCGGAATGTCCCGTTCTGTCTCTACCAGCAACCAGCATGGTGTCGACTTGTCTGTGACTTCTTCATACATTCTTCGGCGTTCTCGAGCTTGTCGCAGCCACTCTTCGCTGCTTCGGATAGACTGTAAAGAAGCGGATGGTGCGACAGTCGTGAGCCAATCCTCAACCTGAATGCGAGCTGGGGAGACCGTTAAGGTGGGGGGACAGGGGTAATCAATGAGGAGGCTCTTTCCAAGCGACTCCAATTCGTTTGGACGTCGATAGGAAGTGATGCGTGCCATCCAAGGGCGTCCCCGGCAAAGCAAGGAGACGCCAACCCAATCATCCACTCCGAGTCATTCCCTCCTTGCTCAGATGCTCTCATTCGAAGTTCTCGAACAAACTCCTGACATTTCTTCTTGTCTTTCCCGGTGAACGTGAACGCGGAGCGCTCCCGCTTGGCTAAACGCACGTCCCGATCGTCAGAGAGACTTATCACCTGTCATGGAGTCTGAGAACTACCTCGATTCAGACTAGCTGACTCCTCATAAGCTGGCTCCTCATAGTGTGAGAGAATAGCACGACGCAGGAGTTTCCAGCTGATCTGCGTTTCGTCGTCAAGGCTTTCAAACCATTTTTAACGCCTCGCCTTCGAACCGAATGGAGGCGTAGTTGGCCATCCATTCATCGTTTCTTTGGTGCACAGCTTCATGAGCACGTTCACGAACGGCGCGGATGAACTGGTGACACGTAAGTCCACCATGACCAGAAAAGACGATGTCACCTGCAAAATTACTATTAGATTGAAGAATTCAGAGCTTAAATGAGGAAAATTCATAGTAACATAGCTCAGAATCCATTTTCGAAGGATCGCGCATAAGTGCGTAGATGGAAGGCCAAGGAAGGTCACCAGCGACTACCACAACATGCGGATTGTGTGCTTGCATTCTCATGCCTTCCTATTATGGTGGAAGAAGGGCCTCCACTTCATCAGAGTTATCTTATGCCATTAACCAGCGCAACGGATGGACTGTTCCTAAGACATCATGTTGCAAACTTTAAAATATCCAACGTATCAATCTGCCCATGCGAGAACCCTAAGCGAATTAGACCGATGCTCGTGCCAACCCCAGCAGAAGTACATGGCCGAATCCCCTGAATGCACTTTACCGGGGTGCCAACCCCCCTCATGAAAGCCTTGAGATATAAAGGTTGCTACGTTGTCTCCTGTTTTATCCATCCCGGCTTCGACTGCTTCGAAAGGGCGGTGAACAATGGCAGTTTCGGCTGATTTCAGCGGTACAACAATCCATTGGAAGTGGCAAGGATCACCGACGAGAACCTCAAACGGCCGGATCTCGTTAAGTTCCTTCTCACAGAGAGGAAGGTGGGCTCCTGCATTGGGAGAATAAGTGTCCACAACTTTGTGTGCCGCGCTCGTGAGGCGGATCTAGTCGAGGAACTCACCATCGAGACCGCGATTGCATTTCCCCACGACAAGCCCAAAATGCTCCTGCCAAGCTCGAGCACTGTAGTCAGCGCCTCCACCCGGCCTTGGCCCGGTCGGAATCGCATTATCGGGGATGTCCGCCTCCGACTCGACCAGTAGCCAGCATGGAATCGACTTGTCTTTGGCTTCTAGATACATCCTCCGACGCTCGCGAGCTTGAGCTAGCCAATCCTCCCGCGACTTAAGCCCTAGAACAGAGGCGGAAGGCCGGATCCTCCAGTACCAGTCCGCAATATGGATACGAGCAGGAGCGATGGCGAGAGTAGGTTGTACGGGAAAATCAAGGAGGATAGCCCTCTCAAGGCGCCGCCAATCTTGTTGAACATCGAGAGGAAGAGAGGCGTACCAGTCGAGCGCCTTTCCAGAGAAGCAAGGATACGCCAATTTAGCAATCCATGTCGAATCTTCTTTTTTCCCTTCGCCGGATGCGACCAATCGGATATGTTGGACAAAAGATCGACAGTCGTCCTTGTCTTTCCCCGTGAATGCAAGGACCGGGCGGTTTTTATCTGAAATCAAAGATATTAGATATATCGGTGAAGCGCTGTTAGCGCAATAATCCGCACCGGATTCAGAAGGCTTTGACTCTTCATCGAATGAGTTCGTATAACGGGAAAGAAGGGCCAACGTTGGAGGCAGGGGGTAATCGATTAGGATTGCTTTCTCGAGGAGCCTCCATTCGTTTTGTACTTCTCCTGCAAGCGTCACGTACCACTCAAGGGCATTTCCGGCAAAGCATGAGATAGCTAGGCGGATCATCCAGTCCGAGTCGTTCTCTTTTCCCTGAGCAAAAGCGCGTTTCCGAATCTCTCGAACAAACGCGCGACATTCTTCTTTATCCGTCCCAGAAAAAACTAAACTAGGCATGGTTGGAGAGGCTAGAAATTACGAAACATTCAGAATGAACTCTTCGATGCAAGAAGTTTAACCAGCATACAGCGCTCGGTGTTGACCGCCTCTGCATATGCAGGCTCGGAATAGTGTGACAAGATAGCTCGACGAAGAAGTCGCCAGTCGGTTTGAGTTTCATCCTCCAGATTTTCGAACCACTTCAAAGCATCACCGTCAAATCGAATGGACGCAAGGTCTGCTATCCATCGATTATCTGTTTGCTTTTCGGCCTTCAGGGCTTCCTCCCGGATAGCGCGAATGAACTGATGACAAGTCAAGCCCTCGGATCCCGTGAAAACGATATCAATACCTCATAAATGGTATCAGCTTTATTCGTATGGGACATCCGCACAGCGCATGGTTGTAACTAACCTTTTTCGGATTCCATCTTTGACGAGTTGTGCATTTAATGAGTAGCTGAGTGTGGCGGAGGATGGCTTCCTTTTGTGGGGCACATGTTGGGTGCGAGGCATGCCCCGGGTTTCGCACGGGTTCTTGATTCAGGTAAATTGGGACCTCCTTGGGGGACGATGCAGGAGCAAGTTTATAGGAACACCAAATTCTACCAGTTGGTGGGCAAGAATCAACAGTGTATCATAGGCACATTTCCAGGTTAGGATTTCTTGGAGAGGGGAGGTAACGAGCCCGGGAGGGCGAGGAATATTAAACTAAATTTCCGTTATATTTCATCGTCATTACTAATCGAACTGATGTTTATACCAAAGCTAATAATCCGAGGGGCAAGGGAGAAATGCGGAAGTATTTCTCCGAGTGGGAATGCCACTACCCCCTGCTATCTCCAACATTCCACTGCTGAGTTCTCTATCTTTACAAAGGTGCCAACCCCCGCATGAAAGCCTTGAGATATAAAATTTGCTATGTTGTCGCCTATTTTATCCATTCCGGCTTCGACTGCTTCGAAAGGGCGATGAACAAGAGCATTTTCGGTTGATTTCAGAGGTACAACAATAATTTGGAAATGGCAAGGATCGCCGACGAGAACTTCAAAAGATCGGATCTCGTGAAGCACCTTGTCACGTAGAGGAAGGTGGGCTTCTGCGTCGCGAGAATAAGTGTTCACAACTTTGTGCCGCGCTAGTGAGGCGGATCTAGCCAAGGAACTCACCATCGAGATGGCAATTGCATTTCCCCACGACAAGCACAGACTGCTCCTGCCAAGCTCGACACTTGGTCAGCGCCTCCGGCCAACATCGACCCGGTCGGATTCGCATTTTCAGGAATGTCCGCCTCCGACTCGACAAGTAGCCAACATAGAACCGACTTGCCGTTGACTTCTAGATACATCCTCCGACGCTCACGAGCTTGAGCTAGCCAATCCTCCCGCGGTCGAAGCTCCAGAAGAGAGGCAGAAGGCCGGACCTTCCAGCACCAATCATCAATCTGGATACAAGCAGGAGAGTTATGAAAGGTTTCACTTATACCAAAAGGGTGCTTTTGGCGCAGTACTACACACCATCTCTAAGGGGGCTTGGTTTGTCGTCGACTGGGTTCGTATAACGGGAAAAAAGAGCTTGACGGAGGAGTATCCAATCCCCCCGTTTCATATCATCCAAATTCCCATACCATTCCAATGCTTCCTCATCAAGGCAGGTCGAAGCGTAATCAGCCATCCACTGGCTGTCTCTCTGTTTCCCGATCTCCATCGCGCGTTGACGGAACTGTTGGTACGTCAGTCCGTCCCTGCCGTTAAAAGCTACATTCTCTGCCATATTTAGTGAGAGCTTGGCGGAGGCTACGGTAACGGGGGAAACGATGCTCACCAGGTTCAGGATTCATCTTTGAAGAGTGAGGCATGGGGCGAATGTTCGTCAAACTTGCAGAGAATTAGGCAGGCATACCGTTGGCCCTTCATATGTAGCTTCCACGCGGTGCCTGCTGCAGAACGTGAAGGAGCGACTCCCGCTACCCGGTTCGCTGGCTGGGTGCAACCAGCCGATACCCTACGCATAGCCTAAGGAACATGGAAAAGCGAGTGGCCCTTCTATTGAGATTGAATTGATGTTCCTGGCCGAGTTCATTCGACTTGAGGTCGACGTGCAAGAGGAAAGTAGCAGGGTTGATTTACAGTTTGAATGCAAACCAAACTGTGGGAACTCGTCCCTTCCGCCAGCACAAGTTCAACATATGACGTCATCTCACCCCGGGTTGGACATTTGGATCGAGACACCTGGCTCGTTGACAGGCAACTGTGGATAACAGCTATCGGCAAATCATTGACTCGACGTTCCCATATCAATCAGCCCATGTAAGGACCAGACAATTCTTCGTATGCCTCTCTTTCCATGCGTGACCTTTCGGGTTACCTGACCCACTTGAAATGAGACGGCGCGCCAACAAGAAGTTCGAACGCTTTCCGTCGGCCAACCTCTTTTCCGAGCACCGGCATGTGGCACTCTAGAAATGAACAAGAGTTAGACCAACCCAAACCATTTGCCGCTGTGTTTCTTCCTTGGGGGACCTATTGCTAAAATGACGTCTACGTTTGCCGACAAGGAGACCTAGATCCTGATCTCGTATGACATCCCCGCAATATAAAGAACTTCTCCTTGAGTTCTGTGCCTACACGAATTGTGTTATCCGCAATATCACGCTCCGTTTCGACGAAGGCAGCAACTATTGCTGTCGTGTGCCCCTCAGGTCAAGCTTCCGGCGTTTTCGCCTGGGCAAGTCATTGCTCTTAGGACAGTGCTAATTGAAGGAATCGAAAACGTGGGTCATTTGGCGCCATTAATCTTGTGATATTAAAGCTGGTGGAGCGGGTACTGGTTTGTGTTTCTCCATTCAAGCGGCACCCATTTGGTTGCGAAATCTTAAGACAATGTCTAGCCGCTCCGTACTAATAATTAATCTCGCTTCATCGAGCTCAAGTAAGCTTTACAGCTCTCTCGCAAGGCTCGGGGGCCTGGATCAGTTTAGTAATTGTATTGGAGTGGAAGTTGGACCGCTCGTGGTTCAAGGCCAGGGAGGGTATTGCATTTGTCTCATGCCCAGCATCTCCATTTCCTTTCGCGTACAAGATTTTATGTAAACAGCCTATACATCACTCGCGTCTCACGTTATTGTAACTAGAAGCATCGTATCTGCGAAGCGTCTAGTCCGCCCAGGCTAACAGCCGCACGTTATGTGTTTCCTGCTTGCGCTCCTGTCCGCCATACCCAATCTCTGCAAGTCCGTGAGTTGAGTGGACCTTGCTAGGGCACAGACCTCCTTCATGTCGAAGCTGACAGATAAACGCTGCCCGGTTCCGATGACATAGTTCAACGCCAACATCAACTCCGGCAAAGGGTCGATGGTTTATAGGACTCGACTTATCCGTTCGATAGGGGACTGCGACCCAATGAAAGTAGGAGGGATCGCCCAGAAGAACCTCAAATGGTTTGACTCCTTGTATTTCCCTAGCGTTCAGGGGTAGGCCTGCGCTTATGTATCGAGATACGATGATCGGGAATTAACGTGGACCACATGAACGGGTAGGGTAACCACCTACCGGAGATGTGTCTACCACGATTTCCGACAATGAGTCCATAAGCCTCTATCCAAGCTCGAGCACTGTATAGCGGTTTACCCGTGGGTTCGAAGCCTGTGATAAGGGCAGTATTAGGAATATCTTTTTCTGTCTCTACAAGCAACCAGCATGGCGTCGAAGTGTCTTTCGCTTCTTGGTACATTCTTCTGCGCTGGTTAGCCTGGCCAAGCCAATCCTCAGGAGCGTTCATGTGCCGAAGTGAAGCAGATGGAGGGGTAATGACATTCCACCTCTCCACGAAAATGCGGGCTGGAGATATGTTTGGAAAGGGAGAAAGGGGATAGTCGATAAGAATGGCTTTTTCGAGGCGATCCCAGCTAGTTTTGCATGCCATGCAAGTGCATTGCCGGCGAAGCAGGGGAACGCCAATCGGAGCATCCACGAAGAATCGTTTATATATTTACCTTCCTCCGACGCTTTCGGCCGGATCTCTCGAATGAATGTCTGGCATTCTTCTTTGTCTTTTCCGGTAAACGTGAAAAGGGGCCGCTTATCTTCGGATTCGCCAAGATATTAGGAAGCTTAAATCAAATCGATCAATATTTACGGCGCACCTGAGTTAAGAGTACCTGGTTCTATTTGCAATGTTTGTCCATACTGTGCAAGAAGGGAGCGGCGCAGCAATCTCCAGCTTGTCTGCGTTTCATCATCAAGATCCTCAAACCATAGCTGTGCATCGCCTCTGAACAGCAGGGAGGCATGATCGGCCATCCACTCGTCGTCTCTCTGTTTCCCGACCTCAGTGGCTCGCTCTCGGATTTCGAGGATAAATTGGTGACAGGTAAGTCCTTCGGAGCCAGTAAAAACAATATCTCCTGAGTGAGTCCGACTTCGGGGTAAGTCATGTAACAGCCGATTCGAGTAATCGCTTGACTTACGCGTCTCAGGTATTATTCTGGGAGGATCTGCCATCAGTGGGTGAGTTGGGAGACCGACTGAGATTGGGGTAGGATTATCAAAGTGCGGCTTCGCGCATGGCAAACCGACTTCCCAGGCCTTCCCGAACGGGCTCGTGGAGAGACCTCCCGAAATGTCAATCATCCTAGAATTTATTCGTTTGGGCTATTTTGGTTTCTCCTAAATTCCCAGCCAATTCATTATCGAACTACAGTAGAATTATTGATCTGCCCATGCAAGCACCCGTCCGAGATGCGTCTCCTTGGTCACCTCTTTTCCATCTATACATCCATGAGCCCAATGCCCCGGGGAGTGGACCTTCCCCGGAAGCCGACCATCATCGCATGGAACCTGAGAAATGAACGTTGCTCGATTGCGATTGCATAGCTCTAGCCCAGCTTCAACTCCCAAAAATGGTCTATGCTTCACATTTCCAGAGGGCGCTGACCTGTTAGGCCCAGCAACCCAGTAAAAGTAGGACGGATCACCGACAAGAACCTCAAATGGCAGAATGCTCTTAAATTCCTTGCCATGTAAGGGAATGTATGCCCCTGAAAATACCCGATAGGAGATGGATGGTGAGTGTCGAGCTAAATAAGTGACCGATAAAGACCCTCACCCGAAATATGGCGGCCGCATTTTCCGACAATGAGACCCTTGTCTTCATGCCATGCTCGTGCGCTGAACAGTGGCTTGCTGGATTTCTCACATCCCGTCCATAAAGCGTTCTCTGGAATGTGATCCCCTTGCTCGATTAGCAGCCAGCATGGCGTTGACCGATTCTTGGCTTGTTGGTACATCCTCTTACGCTCTTTGGCTTGTGCCAACCAATCGTCCCGAGATCGGATTGCTTGCATTGAAGGTGATGGCGCCGCAACAGTGAACCAGTCGTTGACTTGGATGCGAGCTGGGGAGACCGTAACACTAGACGGGAAAGGGTAATCAACGAGGATGGCCCGTTCCAGGTCGCGCCAATTGGTTTGGACAGCCGCCGGGAGTGATGCGTGCCATTCAAGGGCGTCCCCTGCAAAGCAAGGGGATGCAATCCTGATCATCCACTCTGGATCATTACCCTTCCCTTCTTCAGATGCTCGCAGCCGAATCTCTCGAACAAACTCTCGACATTCGTTTTTATCCTTCCCGGTGAATGTGAAAACTGAGCGCTGTTCCTTGGCTTAATGGGGATCATCAGACATACTTCTCAGCCTGTCATACTATAAAGACCTACCTGCGGTAGCAGCAGTTGCCTCTTCATAAGCCGGCTCCTCATAGTGTGAGAGAATCGAACGGCGGAGGAGTTTCCAGCTAGTCTGCGTTTCATCGTCAAGGCTTTCAAACCACTTCAACGCCTCGCCTTCGAACCGAACGGAAGCATAGTCGGCCATCCATTCATCGTTTCTCTGGTGCCCAGCTTCAATAGCACGTTCGCGAATTGCGCGGATGAACTGGTGGCATGTGAGTCCATCGTTACCTGAAAAGACAATTTCCCCTGCAAAGCGATTTTGAAATCAGAAAACGACCAGCTTAAACAACGAGAATCTGGAGTGACCTGGCTCAGAGTCCATTTTCGAGGGATCGCGCATCAGTGCGTAGATGCAAGAAAAGGGGTGGCCACAACGATTGCCGTAACATGAGGCTTGGGCGTTCAGTGGGTTCTCATACCTTCCTAATGTGGTTGAAGGAGGCCCTCCGCTTCGGCACGGTTTATGCGCACCATTTTTCCAGTGCAACACCTGCATTAGTCCTTAAGTAAGATATCTCAGTATGCTCATGCAGAGACTCTGACCAAATTCTCCAGAAGCTCGCGTCCACTGCCAGAGCTGAAAACCCCAACTGAATCCCCTGAATGCACTTTACCAGGGGGCAAACCCCGCTGTGAACGTCTTGAAATACCAGGGTTACCTTCCAAGCACCTGGGTTCATTCATCCAAGCTTTTGAATGGGCGATGACTGACTGATTTTCCACTTCCTGATTCCGAAAGTCGGAAGTATCACCGAGGAGGACCTCAAAAGACTTTATATGAGCTATTTCCTTGGGACTAAGGAGTAAATGGCTCCTACAGTACATTCCCATCGTAAGCGTTCATCATTTGGCCTGCAACCAGGGAACTACGTCAATTCAAAGCGTACATGAAAGACTACGATCGCATTTTCCAACTATAACCTTAAAGTGCTTTAGCTAAGCTCGAGTACTGTAAGGAGGAGCTCCCAAAGGCCTTGTTACAGCTACGGTCGCGTTTTTACGTATTTCCGACTCGACTCCAAGAGCAGCCAGCATGAAATTGACTTGTCGTTGGCTTCCAGATACATCCTTCGACGCTCGCGAACTTGCATAAGCCAATCCCCATGCTATCGCACTGCCAAAATGGAGGCGGAGAGTCGGATTCAGTGATACCGATCCTCAACATGGAGACAAGCGGGAGCGCTAGGGAGGGTAGGTCGGAAGGGGAAACCAAGAAGGGTTGGCTCTTTCAAGACGTCACCAATCTTGCTGAAAATTGGTCGAGAGAGAAGCGTGCTAGTCAAGGGGTTCCCTGAGAAACAAGGGTACGCTGACTTAGCGATCCGTGCTGAGTCGTCTTCTGTGCCTCGGCCGCGTGCGCTCTGTCGGATCATTTGAATAAACAATTGGCAGTCGTCCTTGTCCTTCCCTGAAAATGTGAGCATCGGGAGTTTATTATCTACTCTAAGAGGGTCAGTTATCTTGATGAAATGCCATTGTTTAGTATAGCATATCATACGTGAGAGGCAATGATTTATTGTCGGCTGTGCTCGTAAAATGGGAAAGAAGAGCTTGACGCAACAGTCGTGAGTCTCCTTGGGTCTCACCACCGAGACTCTCATTCCGTGCCAACGCTGACGGAATCATAGTCTGCCATCCACTGGTCGTCCCGCTGCTTTCCGACCTCCATTGAGTGTTGACGGGCGGCGCGAATGAAGTGGTGGCGGCTGGGTCCATCTGTTGCCTCCGTACGTTGTGTTCTCTGTAAGTCATTGAAGGGCGGAGCCTGAATCGAATGTTTGTGGGGCTGGTGCAGGGACAAGCCCCAGTCTGTGGCTTGTCCGGCGGGATATCCCCAAACGAGAAGAGAGGGACCTCTTGTACGTATGGGTGCAATTCAACATTGTTATGATTGAGGGACTCTTTCACGCGGAAATCTGGATAAACAAATGGTCCGTGGACGATAGTGATTTTCGACTGGAGGAAGTTGGATGTCATTCGGTGTCAAGTGGACCTCCAATAGACTTCATGAATTAATGGATAACACGCTGAAGCTGCCATCTGTTTGCAGAGCCTGCAGAGTACTAGAGCAAGTGGATCGTCCGAGACGGGTGCAAAGAAAGCCAGGTCTCGCCAAGGGCCAGTTCTGGCAGAAAGCTAACCGTGAGAACTAGGCCGGAAGCGACAGGCGGAAGGGAGGTCGGTTTCAGAACCCTTGGGCAGCCAACAAGTGCAGCTATCTGGTTCAGAAGGAATCTCGACGAGATTCGGAATAGGTGCTTAGATGTAAACCAGAGGATGACTACCAGCGGTTGGGAAGCATGTGGGTGGGGTATTGCCATTCCCATTCCTTCCCAATCCGGTTGTGACCTGCGGCTCATCGAGCTTTTGTCCATTACTTTTCGCGTACTTCCCGCGTCATTCCGAGCTCTAATTATCTCTATCTCTGTTCATCTTTTAGCGGAGTTGGGCATGTGCACTTGCTATTTAGAATGGTATCATAGTATCGGAATAGCCTTCATTCTGCCCAAGCGAGTACTATGATAGTCACTCGTTCCACCTCCTGCTCCCCATAGCTGACGAATCCTACAGTCTGACCTGTGTGCGCCTTTCCAGGCAACCAGCAAAAATCATGCCTAAATCGATGCACCAGGGACGCTCTGTGCGGCTCAGGGAAGCCGGCGTCAACTCCCCAAAATGGTCGGTGACGGATTCCTCTTCCGTCCGAGGCTTTGTCCGGAATTGAAATCCACTGAAAGTCAGAAGGATTGCCGACGAGCACTTCGAATGGCTTCACGTTTGCGATTTGTTTGCCTGAGAATGGTAGATGGGCGCCTACGCATGCCGCAGTTAGCAGCGAGTCTCGAACTCCAGAACCAAGTTCAAACGAGCGCAAATGACCGACCATTAAGGTGCTTGCCACACTTCCCTAGAAGCAATCCACCGCCATGCCAGACCCGAGCGCTATATAAGGGGCCTGTTTTGTCGAAACCAGTCCGAAGGGCATTCTGAGGCAAATCGTCTCCGTTCTCGACTAAGAACCAGCAGGGGATGGAAGGGTCGCTTGCTTCAAGATACATCCTGCGGCGTTCTCTTGCTTGGGTGATCCAGTCACTATTGGAGCGTATTGATTGAAGAGACCGTGAAGGTGGAACCGCCGAGAACCAGTCGTCAATACGAATGCGGGCGGGGGAAATCGCTAACGTTGGAGGGAGTGGGTAGTCCATAAGGATTGCTCTTTCGAGAAGCCTCCATGTAGTCTGTACTTCTGCCGAAAGCGAAGCGTACCACTCAAGTGCATCTCCTGCGAAGCATGGATACGCCACTTCGCACATCCAGCTCGAGTCATTGATTTTCCCTTCGGCTTTAGCCCGGAGTCGGATGGTTCGAACAAACTGTCGACAGTCGTCTTTATCTCTGCCCTCAAATACCAGGTCAGAGACTGCTTGTTCTATTTCTTCGTTTTCTGAAAAAGTCAACTCGTCAGATAAATGGTCGTGATAAATAATGACTAAGATACCGTGCCTGGTCGCTTACCAGTAGAGTCCTCGTTAACGGCTTCTGCATAACGAGCGAGAACCGCACGCCGGAGCAGTTTCCAGTCACTCTGCGTTTCATCTTCCAAGCTTTCAAACCATTTGAGAGCTTCTCCATCGAACCGAATAGATGCATAGTCTGCGATCCATTGATCATCTCGCTGCTTTCCTGCGGCTAACGCTTGTTCTCGAACAGCTCGAATGAACTGATGGCAGCTGAGGCCTTCAACTCCTGTGAACACGATCGTGTCTGGAGGACGTGCATGTCACGTCATGGTCAAGAGAGATGGATCGAACGGAACACTAACCAGACTCTGTGCTCATCTTTGAGGAGTCGTGTATGGGGTTGGTAGCGTTTATGGAAGGTGTTGCTCTGTCGCAACCTCTTCACCTCAAGGCTGCCGCGTGGAGTCTAGCCTAGAATGGTAGAAAAGGGACCTTCTTTACCACGGGTCTAGCCTTGTAGCAGCATTTAAAAGAATAGAAGTAGAATGAATACATGGTTATGCTCCGTAATCAGGTCTGGCGGTCTGTGCGTGGATGGCTGAGCGAGATTTCTGGGAGCGTTAAATGTCATGGTAAGAAGTATGTCAACGGTGTCAAGTCAACCACCAGAAAAATATACGAGTCGCCATTCGCGGAAGTTGATGCCTTCAGGTCTGATATAGTTCCGGAGCTTCTGGAGGCATTGCAGAAAGGAATGGCTCGAGACGCACAAGAAGGGAGGGGATTTGTAGACGGTCGGCATAAAGTTAACCGTGAGAAACGGAAAGGAAGACTCCAATTTCGATGGAAGCAGGCAGCCTTTTTTCTGTACGTCCCAGGCGAATTATAAGAGTCGTGATTTACTAAGATATTTACGGCTTCAGGTCGAATTCCAAACTCAATCGTTGTTTGTCACCTAGGATGCTGCAACACGGTAACGTTAGAGATGTTCACAGTGGATACCTGTACAATACGCGGTTTCGGATTACCATTTCGACGACCATTCACTCTGCCCATGCGAGAACTGTTAGGGCTGTTCCAGCGACTTCCTTTGTCCCGTAGCTGGTATATCCCGCTTTCTGGCCCGTGTGCGCCTTTCCAGGGTGCCAGCCGGACTCGTGCCATATACGGCACACTAGCGACGCTGTGGGAACCTCCGACACTCCCGCATCGACCCCTTTAAACGGTCTGTGACAGATTCCCCTTCCATCCGATGACCTCTCCGGAACGGAGACCCACTGGAAGTCCAATGGGCTGCCAACGAGGACTTCGAATGGTGCGGTCTTAAGGACAGCACCATGGAATGGTAGGTGAGCGCCTAATTGTTAAGAAGCAACGCTGGGGGTAAGAATCACATCCCAAAACGGCCTTCGAAAACCAGTTAGCTTACCAGTAATGTGCTTACCGCACTTCCCTAGAAGAAGACCGCCGGCGTGGACGTACCATGCTCGGGCACTGTACAAGGAACCCGCGGTCTCGGACCCAGTCCGGATGGCGTTTTCGGGTAGTGCGTCTCCGTCCTCCACTAGGAACCAGCATGGAATGGATGGATCATTGGCTTCGCGATACATTCTGCGACGGTCCCTTGCCTGGCTGAGCCAGTCAGTCTGAGATCGCATGGCTTGAAGGGAAGGGGAAGGTCGAACACCCAAGTACCAGTCATCAATCTGAATGCGACCAGGAGATATTGTAGACGTTGGCGGGTGTGGATAGTCCACCAATATTGCCCTTTCTAGAAGCCGCCACTCGTTTTGAACGTCCATCGGAAGTTGCGTGTACCACTCAAGGGCGTCGCCCGCGAAAGATGGGAAGGCCAAGCGAACCATCCAGTCCGAGTCTCGCTCCTTGCCCTCGGCGGACGCACGAAGTCGAATCTCTCGTACAAAAGATCTGCATTCCTCCTTGTCCTTCGCAAAGAAGACTATGCCCGAAGAGCTCGGAGCGGCTTGGGGTTATCGAGCAGTCAGAAGAGAATCTTCAGCGTCCACTATTTAGCCCACATACCGCGCTCGGAGTTAACCACCTCCGCATATGCAGGCTCGGAATAGTGTGACAGGATAGCTCGACGAAGAAGTCGCCAGTCGGTTTGAGTTTCGTCTTCCAGATTCTCGAACCACTTCAAAGCATCGCCGTCGAATCGAATGGATGCATAGTCTGCTATCCATCGATTATCTTTCTGCTTTTCGGCTTTCATGGCTTGCCCGCGGATAGCGCGAATGAACTGATGACAAGTCAAGCCCTCGGATCCCGTGAAAACGATATCACCTCATAGATCGCAT
>WSTX01008132.1:0-15472 GCA_019633405.1 Tulasnella sp. 408
GTAACAACCATCCCACTACTCCCGTCGTCGACGCTCACGTTTATAACCGAGCTAGCTGAACTTGCGACGGATGGGGTTCCAACATAGCTGGCCATGGGGTCTGAGGCGAGTGCGGTCGTAGCATGACCTTGAGAGTGAGAGCTTGAGCCTGATAAGAGGTCCAGTGCGGAACGCGATGAACGAAGAGATGATGATGTCGATCCTCGCCGTAGGGTGTCTAGACGAGATGGTGCTGCGAGTCGTTCGCCTGGGAAGGACGACATCCCGTGAGATACCACTTTTGTGGATGATTCTGATTCCTGATAACAAGTCTCTCCGCTGGCTCCAGTTTATCTTCAAGACGATTCTTAATTAAGAACGAGGGGTCGGTAGAAGGTGCACGTGGGGTGGTTGGTAAGAGGAAGGGTTCGGCAACTTCGGCATCCTAACTCCGTCTACGGCCCGTTTGCCCGAGTTTGCTGTGGCGTTGACTCACAGCCAATGACGCATGTTAGGTTCACACACCTCCACCTGCCTACCTAATCGGGCTTTCGCTTGTGCTCCGAACCTTCTGCGTAAGCCTCGGGATTCGCGGACTCGGCGCCCGGCATGTTTCTCCCGCATTCCCTCCAGTTCATCCATTTAACTTGCACTTCGAACGTTCACTCTGCACAACTCTTCTCTGACTCCACTCATCGTCTGCTACGGTAGTAATGGCACAAGATCAAGTACGTAGACCGTCGGTGGCGAGAAAGTGCAAGCGTGCCAAGGAATTGCTGACAGAGCTTATTTCCCGAACGGAACGCAGCAATCTGCTCCGCAATATTCTCTTCTGGGACACGTAGGACATCTCACCCATGAACAGGAAGTAGTGTTGCAAGACTTCAAGACCCGGTTACAAGCAGCCGGTTTATACGATGCTGGTGACGAGAATGGATCACGGAGGCCGTCGCATACGGACGCCACGTTACTGTGAGCCTAATGTTGTAATTTGAGGCCTCGATGCCAGACGTCTAATCGAAACCTTCTCCTCACCTGTGTGTCGTCTTTCAAACCCACCACAGCCGATTCCTGCGCGCTCGTCAATTCAATCCAGCAAAAGCCGTTAAACAATTCTCGGACCGTGAAGCATGGGCCAAGCAAATGGACCTAAACAACCTGTATTACAACTACGATGTCGATGAATTCGCGGGCGCCCAGTGTTGGTATCCGATGTGGGTTGGTAGGACGGACAGGGTACGCGCGCCTCCCATATCCTTGTCACTTGTTTCCCTGATAACGAGCTAACGAGATGGTATATTCCAGATGGGCTACCCAATTCACGTCTTCAGGTTGGCCTCGTTGGATGCTAAGCGCATGACGAATATCAACAAGGTTCCATTAGAGAAGAGATACGAAACCATGTACGCACCCGTCTCTGCTCGCTAGTTCGGATACCCTCTCATCCTGCCTTCTCTGGTGATTAAACAGAACTGTCCTTCACGAACTGCTCATTCGCGGAACCGCCCCACTCTGCTCAAGGCTTCCATCCCTCTCCTATCCAACCCCCGTGGATGGCACCACGACCATAGTCGATCTTGAAGGTTGATTGTTACCTCCAGTTTACTCCTATTGTGCTCACGCTCACTAAAGCTCCAATCTATACCCACAGGTGTATCGTTCTCCCTAATGTGGTCCCTCCGGACGCACCTCCAACAAGCATCGGTTCTAGCCAACGCCAATTTCCCAGAAACCATGGGTATGACGTGGATAGTGAACGCACCTGCGTTCTTCTCAACTGTGTGGGGGTGGTTGAAGGTCAGCCTGAAGTCTTCATACCTCCGCTACGGCTCATCGCTGACGTTCCATACGCGTACCGTGACTGGCCCTCCACCACGCACCATAGGTCTGGTTCGACGAAAACACCAGACGCAAAATCCACGTCCTCTCACACAGCCAACTCCACTTGTTAACGTCGGAGATACCCGCCGAAAATTTACCAAAACGATATGGCGGTGACTTGGAATGGGAGTTTGACGACCCACCGAATTTGGACGACAGAGCAAAGGAGATAATGCGGGACTTTGGCGGAAAGGTGCCTAAGGGACCGTGGGAGATAAGAGATGGGAAGGTTGTTCTCGGTCGGGACCTGGCTCGAGAAGTCAAAGCGGAAGAGGTGAAAAGCGGAGAGAAGCCATGATGTAGGTTACGATGACTATGCGAGTCATCAGAGTCCGCCGCGGATCGGCCTGGGAAACCGTGATCATGCGTGATGTAGAGCTTAAAACTATTGTGGCATAGAAAAATCCAGGCCTTGTACTAATTTCATATCAGGTGTCCTTGCTGCCGGCTGTTTGCTCACCAGCAAATTTGGTTGGTACGCGCCCCGCTTCCCACAATGCGGCCTACCCTCGACGCCTTGGCAACGAGTCCCCAATCGTGAACGCCTACCCTTTGTACCCGTTAGGCTTTGCAAAAGGGATTAAAATATCTGGTTCTGTCAATCCTGGGACGGCGAGCCGATCGAGGACCCGCTTTCTGTACCTGAGGTCATCGATGACGTCGTTGAAGCCCAGAATGCGGCCTCAGCGATGGCCGCAGAAATATCATTGGTCAGGCTTAACTCTCTCGGAATCGTCCAAGTGCATCTTGGGCAAAATATTATGCTTCTATGGCTCATTCCGACGACATGGGTGATACCTCCCAATTTCGCCGATGGCTCAGCCGATGGTGGTTTCGAATCTCTCTTCTCCCACGGGGGTGCTAAGCCCAGCTGTGCAAGGGCTGGCAAGGCCATATATATAGCCGGTCCGATTTAAATATCGTCTCGGAAGAAGTGAAAAAAAATCCCTTCTTCGTTCACCAACACCTGTCCCGAGTGTAGAAACACCGCATCAAATGGAACCAAATCCCTACTTGACGAACAAGTATCTCTCATCTCTCTCTAGTCATCGCGACGGGCCCAAAATGCATGTGCTGGTTGGAGGAGACGTCCCTCAATCGGGTCCTGTTCCGGTTTCGACCCCACTCGCCGTCGATCCTTCTATGGCGCCAGCTCCCTTCTTCCCACCACGCCCACCATCTGAGCCACCATCTCCATCTTCTTCGACGTCGTACGAGCCCCCCGACGAGGATACTGGCTTTCCCGGGCTCCAGGCATTCAATGAACAGGAGCCCGAACCAATCCACAGCATCAACCTTGCCGACCCGAGCTCTCCAAATGCCCATAGTCAAGAATCATCTTATTTCACAATCAAGTCACCTGCACTTCCGGTCTCACTCCCGCTGCATTCGCCCCGGTGGACTGAGATCCTCGCAATCCATCCACCTTGGGGCCGGTCGACGCCCAACGATCTAATACGAGTCGTGGAAGAAGACTCAAGGAGGTTGCGCCAGTATCAACTGGTTGAGAGATTTAGGGTGCGTCTTCCTGACTCGAGTAGTCCAGTGTGGGAAGAGTTGTGCTAACGAGCTAGGACTCGGGATCAATGCCCGTCTACGGCAGGAGCACAACCGTCAAGCCGTCATCGCTGGGCTGCCATTACGTAGCTCCGATATCAAACGTTGATGGTTTAAAAGCTCGTCCTGTATGTATATTGGGTATCTCACAGCCTCTCAGAAGCTCGTTCTGTTGTGCCTCACGCGATGGCTTTTGCGGATAAGGGCGCCAATGATCCATGTACGCCGATCTCGCAAGTCCCAGCCCTTTCCTTAGTTGAACTCACGCACGACTCGACAACTGCGGGCTTTCACCTTCGTCAAGAGAGCCGTGGTCAGAGTAACACCTAGTTACCCCTAGCTATCTACCTGGGCCTCGGTAGTGTGCTGCCTGCTTGAATTTTGGACATTTCGACCTTTTCTTCTTTGTGTAAACAACAACCTTTCTTGAACGGACTGTAAGAAAGTCCCCAACGAGAGGTTTTTCTCTTTTGGTTGAGTTTCTATTTTCATGCAAAAGCATCTTTCTGGGATACACGTGGCGTGATCCTCACATACTGCGTAACCGTGTTGTGTTAAATACACTTTGTAACCTAATTCTAATCGAATACTAAACACCGATTGGCAGTTGAACAGACGGGGAGTCAGATGGGTTACAATATTCCTGTCCTTGAGGTTGGCCCGCTAGACGCTAAGCGGATGTCGAACATCAGTAAGGTGCCAGGGTGCCCCAAGGTGGAAAAGCGATACGGAATCGACTCACATTTTTGGAACGGCCTCATTGTGCTTGTCTAAGCAGTGATTAAACAGAAGGGTCTTCCACTAAATTCCAACTCGAGAACCGCTCCACTTCTCTCTCCTGAGTCCCACTCCCGTGGGTGGGACGACAACCACTCTTGACGTTGGGGCTACGCGGTTACCTCCCGTTTATCGCCTATTCTTTACTCACGTTTATCATGCTTCAGTCTTCTACACATGCGTGTCGTTTTCCCTTGTGTGGTCATTCCGTACACGGAAGCGATGAGCATAAAATCGCTTGGGAACTCTCGGGCGTCCTTTTCGATTGTGTGGAGATGGATAAAGGTTCGGCTCGCTAGCGTTCTTCTCGGTTAAGCCATGTTACTGTTAAGTGGTGTATAGACCTGCTACCTCCTCTCTCGCCCACGCGCCTCGCAGACCGTAGGCATAGTCTAACAGAAATTTCCGGCACAAAATCCACGCCCTCTCGCATAACCAGCCCCACCTCTCGACATCGGAAATATCCGCCCGGGTGGTGACTTGGCATGCGAGTCTGATGATCGGCCCAAATTGGGTCAAAAAGCGAACGAGATTATAAACGAGTTTGGACGGCTTCCCTTGGGAGATAAGAGACGGTAACCCTGTGCTGGGCGGGACCTTAACCGAAAGAAAGCCAAGCGGAAGACGTAAAAAGTGAAAGGAAATGACGGGGAAATGACGACTCCGTCCTTCTTAGGGGCTATCTGAGTCCACAGTGTTGGCTATATTGACCGTGGGTGTTAGGGCAGGGAACACGGTGGCGAGCGTGATGTGTTATTTATGAGTGTTCCGACCTAGAGTCATCTTGTCTTTGTATGACTTTCACATCGGAGCTGAGATCAGTCGTCGTTAGCTTTCTTCATTCTTTGTTTACTTCATGATCGAATTTCCCTCCATGAGGTTTTATCTTCCAGGACGGTGTTGTGATCGACGATCTGTCAAGGACCTCGAGCCGACTGGGAGGGTTCCTCCGCCCTTCCTCCGCGCATTAAACTTTTGTTAAGGGAAATATGCGGAGGTGATTAAAGCAGATCTTGGCTGAGCTCCGGACATTGAGAAAATCAGAAGTTTCCTCCCGCTCAGTTGACCCCGTTATTGACGAGACTTGAAGTCACCGCTGACGCGGTGTGGGACCCTTAAGAAGCCCTAATACTGGTTCTTCGTCGATCACCTGCACCTCATTGGCTCGGCGTTTAACGTCCTGATTGCTGGTTCAATACCCGGAGCACTATATGATGCTTGATACAGCTCATGCCGACGAAATGCGTGACGTTTAGGCCTTCTCTCTAGCCAAAATTTTCATTCACCTTTCCTACGGCGACTAAACCCCGAGGCACAGGTATTGTAGAGAGTATATATACACGCGGTCCACATCGAGATATCCTTCCTGGACAAAAACACTCGCTCCTTCCAACAACAGCCTTTCAGTGCGCAACAGCACGACGACGAATGGGGACGGATTTTGAGCAAGGCTGGATTAACAAGTATCTCTCAGCTCTCTCGAATTCATCGGAAAAGTGCTTAGGGTCCACTATGCACATTGTTGCTGGAGAGAACTCGTATGGAGGGGAGTACATTCCGGTTTCGGCGCCCTTCGTCGTCGATCCCTCGATGGCCCCTTCTTTCATATTCCCACCACACCCACCATCCGAGCTGGCAACCCCGTCACCTTCATTATCGTGCGATTCCTCTGGCGAGGAGCTTGGCTTTCCCGTATTTCGGGCCAACGAGCACCCCGAGCACGAACCGCTCCACAGCACGAACGCCGACGATCTTATCGAGGCTTTTGACAGAGCCTTCCCCTCCCCGTCACCTTTCTACCCAGCAAGCACATCACAGCTCCCTGTCTCGCTACCAGTGCACTCGCCACAGTGGACGCAGATCCTGGCAACGCACGCACCTTGCGAAGCTTCGGCCACCGACGATCTAATAAGGGTAGTGGAAGAAGATGTGAGCAGGTTGCATCACGCCGAGGACATTGAAAGCCTGAGGGTGTGTCTTTTTATACCTTCATGTAGATGGGACTTGGCTGGCTAATCAGGATTCATGATCATTGCGCCTGTGTAAACAGAACTACAACCGTCAGGCCACGACGGCCGGGTTACCATTAGCCCCAATACCAAACGTGCATGACTCGAAAGTTCCACTCGTTCGTACATCTCATAAACCACGGTTCTCCGAAGCTCTCTGTTTAACTAACTTCGAACCTTTTATCAGGACTACCATTGCCTGATTGCGTCAGTTTCGCAAAGCACTACCTTATCTGTTGCTGAGCTCGGGGAGCCGCTCGAACATTGCGGTCTTCGATCTCCAAAAGACGATGCTGGCCGAAATACCAGCCACTCTCGCCTGGCTGCTCATCTCGACCTTCATACTTTGCTCGCCGCCTGATTTCGGCTGGGCATTTGATTCTATCTCCCAGTGTAGGCGGGTATCCTTTCTTGGATGGACTGGAAAAGCGTCCCCAGCGAGAGGTTGCCTTTCTACCCTTCCCTCGTCTCCCAAGATTTCTTTCGTCTGCATCTTACGTTACCGGATTTCCTTTCTTGGATGGACTGGAAAAGCGTCCCCAGCGAGAGGTTGCCTTTCTACCCTTCCCTCGTCTCCCAAGATTTCTTTCGTCTGCATCTTACGTTACCGGATTTCCTTTCTTGGATGGACTGGAAAAGCGTCCCCAGCGAGAGGTTGCCTTTCTACCCTTCCCTCGTCTCCCAAGATTTCTTTCGTCTGCATCTTACGTTACCGGATTTCCTTTCTTGGATGGACTGGAAAAGCGTCCCCAGCGAGAGGTTGCCTTTCTACCCTTCCCTCGTCTCCCAAGATTTCTTTCGTCTGCATCTTACGTTACCGGATTTCCTTTCCTGGATGGACTGAAAAGTATCCCCAGCAATAGGTTTTCCTTCCTCCCCCTCTCTAAAGATATCTTTCACCTCACACATAGGATGTGGACCCTCACGTGTATCATTAGTATCATTTAGACATACCTCATCGATTCATATATTATTGCCTTACGCTGCACAAGTGCTGAGTGCCTCAATAAGTGAGCATCACCTCACGTTCCAGTATCGTAGCGGTACCCAGCGCCAGCCTTATTCCGCTCGAGCTCTAGGGATGTGGCTTTTACTTTCTACCCGAAGAAATGCTTCTCTAGAATGAACTGGGACAATGTGGCGAGCGACTTTTCTCCACGACAACCTTTCATATGATTGTCGTGCAAGCGAAGTGGTTCTTCCGGAATGTCCTTAAGACACGTCTGATCGATTAATGCATCTGCAAGTGTATTATGCTTGGACGTGACCTACCCCTTCTTAACTACTTGAAGTAGGAGTTGCCGAACAGAATAGCTTCAGAAAAGCCTTTTCTACGTCGGAAACGAGAAGCCATGGCTGCCGGTCGATTGACCCAGTAAAGGGTGAAAACGCACGAGGCTATCCCCGAATCTCTGGGCCCGAATTTCATGCTGCAGTCCATACTAGCCATTAGGAAGTTGTAAAGTCCCCACTCCCCTTGCGTACATAACTGCCTACAGGTATGATTCGGCGAAAATACCGGGCACAGAATCCACGTCCTCTGCCATAACCAATTTCACCTCCTAACATCCGGATCAACGGTAGAAAATTGTTCAAAATAATATGGGGGTGGCTTGTCGTGACGACTTTGAACGAAGGAAATGGGGAGGCCTAAGTGAAAGAGGTTAAAGAGCGGAGAGATGTGATGCAAGTTGTGACGACTGAGCATATGTTAGGGGTTTCTTGGGGTCCGCAGGCAGCGCCGAGGATCTGTCCGGGAGAACGTGATCACGGTAATGTTTACCCTATTGTACTGGTGTAAGCCCCAGCGGCTAATCGCCGTTCGGCGCCGCCTGGCCGCTTGCTAACCGGATTTGGCTCGCTTGCGCGGGTTCCCACGCTGCGAGCAATCGGCAATAGTACTCACAGTCGTTCACGACACTGTCAAAACACAAATTAGGTCACGCAACAGGGTTTAGCGGTAGATTGTTTGGACCCATACAAGTAGATCCCTTCAGTCCCTGACTGGGCGAACCAATCGGGAATTCGCCTTCGATGTCTGATCCGCGCTTGACGAGGGCGTGATGGCGATGATGTCATCGCTGACGCATAATGGGCTTTAATGAAGCGCACCGCGCAGCCACATAACGACCGCGGAAACATCATTGGTCGGAGCCGGACTCTCTTAGTATTGGACAAAGTGCACGTCAAGCAAACATGATGCCTCCTATGGCTCATCCCGACGACATTTGTGACGCGTGTACAGCTGGCTCTAGGTGACAGGGAATTTCTCATCCTCACCCTCGGAGATTACGCCCAGCTGCGCAACTATGAGGTGAGGGTATATATACCCAGTTGACATTCGAATATTTTCTCGGGAGGAAAAAAAAGTTGCTCTCTCCATTCCAACAAGACTCTTCCGCGTGTAAGGAACATCACAACGAATGGGAAACGACGTTGACGCGACAAACCAGTATCTCTCGTCTCTCTCCATTTCATCAGATCACGACGCTACGATCGGCATGCATGTCCTCGCGGTACCCGACGTCCCTGAGCCGGACCCTGTTCCGGTCTCAACTCCGTACGCCGTCGATCCCTCAATGGCGCCATCTCTCCTCTCCCCACTACACCTACCATCTGAGCCACCATCTCCGTCATCTTCGGCGTCGTATGACTCCTCCGATGACGAGTCTGGCTTTCCGGGCTTCCGGGCGTACGATGACCACGAGCCCGAGCCAAGCCACACCATCGACGTGGAGGACTCGAGCTCCTCTCTCGCCCAACGTGACGAGGAAGCCATCTCGTCACAGTCGCCTTACCTCCCAAGCAGCTCGCCGAAACTACCCGTCTCCCTTCCGCTGGACTCACCGCGGTGGACCGAGATTCTTGCAATCCACCTTCCATGGGGCCCGTCGACGCCGGACGAGTTAGTACGAATCGTGGAGGAAGATTCAAGGATAATCCAATACAACGAGTCGGTTGAGAGGCTGAGGGTGCGTATCCCCGATACATATAATTCTGTGTGAGCAGAGTTGTGCCGGCTAACTAGGACCCGGGATCAACGCGCGCCTACAACAGGATTATAACCGTCAAGCCATCTTCGCTGGGCTGCCATTAGCTCCTATACCAAACTTCGATGGCTTAAAAGCTCCTCCCGTACGTATATTTCTTATTCAACAATATCTCACCAGCTCGCGCTGTTTTGGCTCACTCGATGTCGTTCAGGGCGGCAACGATCCAATCACGTCGGTTTCGCAAGTCGCGGCCTTTTCTCCGGTCGAGCTCAAGGCGTGGCTCGAGCATTACGGGCTTCCCTTACCACAAGATAATAGCGGTCAGAGTAGTCCTCGGTTGCTTTTGGCCGATCACTTGGGTCTCGGGACTGTGCTGCCTGCGTAGATTTTGGACACCCGACTTTCTCCTCTTCACGTTAACGAGCAACCTCTCTTCGATGGACCGGAAGAACGTCCCTAGCGAGGTGGTTTTTTCTTCAGATATTCTTTCCATCCCCCCGGCCTTCGTATACCACTTAACCATGTTTCGTTAATTCATAAATTTGTAGCCTTACTATGCTCGAATACGAAGTACATCACTTAGAAAAAACCGCCATCTCACAGTACCTGGTACTCTTGGGCTCCCTAATTAGTTGTCGGTCAAGAATGATGGAACCGACTACCTGGCTACGCGAAAGATTGTCCATCATCAGAAACGACAGTCAGTTCCGTGTCCAAGGCAATCATGATCACCCTTTGCTCACCCTAGTCGAGCATGAAGAGATTCGTCAACTGTTGAACAAGACGATCTCGAAATGCTAGCGTTCGACTTCTGAGCATCGTGATGCATTCTTTACATAGTGACGCGGGTGTCAAGGAAAGTCGATGCTCCAACTCCTCGAGAGGGTACAGCATCAGGTTCTCCCATCGCTCTCTAGCATCAAACCACATGGTAGGCTTGATATAGCTACAACTCCAGGACTTGCATTTGACGGCCGCGCCATGATTCTCCGGCATGGTAAACGCCTTTTTGAATACTTCTTTTGTCAGGGCCACTCGACCCTCGTGAATCCGGTACTGATCCTCGCGAGATAGCTGTTGGAGGCAGGCGATCGCTCCGTGACGAGCACTCCAATCCTTCGTGGCCAGCGCATAGAGCGCGAGAGGGAGAAACTGCGGCAATGAGCATTCCCTCGAAAATTGGATGACTTTTACGCAGAATTCGGGGTCCGAATATCGTTCTTCATCCTTCAAGGCCTTCGCAAATGAGCGATGGTCAGGTCGCAGGAGGAACTCGTCGCCCAACTTGGAGACAGCCCACTCCAGAAGATCGTGAATAAGATACTCTCCTGCCAACCTGACCATCCCCATCAAGTCATGCACGTCCAAGTGTTTTGTTTGGACTGCAGGAAGGGTGTTTGGGTAGATAAAGTCGAGCACGTGGGCGAAATCCTTGGCCTTCTTGTCGCGAAGGACTACGAATGGCACCCCACCGATGATGATATTCTGGTTATCGGGATCGGCGGAAGAATTAGAAGGTGAGTGGCGTGATACGTTCATCAGGTCAGCCATGACGGTGCTTCGCCTTGAGAGAACACTTCCGTGGAGCCGAAACGCTGCCCTTTCAACCAGAAAGGCGATGTTGCCCTCTTCATACCAGTGCCTTTGGTGCTTCAAATATACCTTCCCACCGATAACGAGAGGATTCCTCGAGAGATCCCCCGAGTCCGGCTTCGAGGAGTAGACATCGCCATCTAACAGGGGCCTTCAGTATAGCACCGCGATCACGCGTATGGAACGAGCTCACCGTACAAACCACGATTCTTATTCTTCATGGCTGGGCTTTCCTATGCCAGATGAGAAGCTAGGGCGCGATGGAAATGTTAAGGGCTGACGAAGCGGATGGATGCGAAATAGCGGGTGGCTTTCGGGAGGTGCTTGGTTTAACCGGATTTGACCAGCCTGCGAACCCAAACAGCTCCAAACTCGAACCCAGTGTGGGCAGACCTTCACAAAACGTTGCAATATCGCCTCCAGGAAGCATCGACCATAGGGCTAATCTTCTAGGAAACGGATCCTTTAGGGGGGAATTCGGCTTGGACATGCGAAGGCTTCAGGTGTTGAATATCGGATATGGAGGCTCACACAGATTTGTCAGCATGGTCGCAACGACCCCATAGAACGAGATCAGACTAGACCAACTAAAACAAAGCAACTTAAATAGAGGTAAGACTAGGATGTCATACCAGCGGAGCTAGACGAATCTAGTGTGAGAGCTTGCATAGGGCCATTTGAGTGAATCTGCGAGGCGGGATCCGGAAGTAAACGAATGCCATGAGAGCAGACCACTCGGCCAAATGGGCCTTCCGTTCCCGAATTATCGTGAACAAGTTTTTTCCGCAAATCAGGCGCCTGGGCCTGTCATGTTTCGAGTTATGAGCCACATGACATATATGTGGGCATGACGCGGGTGATATTTGTCAGTCTAATTACATCGCTAGATAAATTATTCATGTTATATTATGTATCTGAGCACACGGTTCGTCCTAGGTCCATTGACGATCGGCGGTTGGTAGTGTTCTTCCCGAAGGGTTTGGCCATCACATCCAGCAATGATGGACTCGGATTCACCTTCAACACTGTGGTTCACCCCCATTCATTTTTTCGTCGTATATTATTTGTGCCCAAGCCCTGACAACAGGTAAAAGTACAGAGGGAAAATATATTACAAACTTCGACGTCAATATACATGCTAGCATCATCGATCGGAGCCCGGGTTCCCAATCGCTACCACGAGCTTAGATTAGAGTTTAAAAAACTCCGTTAAGCGACCAATGACTTGATCGCGAAACGTTCGAGCTTGAGTCACGACGTTCGTGGCGCAATCTGCGCACAGCGCGGGGTAGCGAAAGGTCAGCCGTGCTTCAAGTTCCTCCAAGGGATGTAATATGATTTCTTTCCAGCGCACTCCGGGGTCCCCCCATACCATACGGCGACAGCCATCCTGGGTGCAATTTTTCCTCCGATCCAAGTTCTCCGAACCGTTTGACACTTTTTCAAGCACGGCTTTGCTTAATGCGAGGCGACCTTCGTGGATTCGATTTCGATCTTCTTCCGGTAGCTGCTCGAGACAAGACACATTCCCCGGAATCCGGTCCCACTCCGCTGTTGCTAGTGCATAAACAGCAAGGGGCAGGAATTCGGGTAACGAGCATTCCCGTGAGAATCGTACAACTTCTACGCAGAATTTCGGATCTGCGTATAATGTTGGGCTCTCCAAGGCGGTCTTGAACCAAGTGTTTTCGGTTGTTAAAAGGTGCTCTGTACCCAACTTCAAAACCGCCCACCCTCTGAGATCGTTGATGATATATTTCCCAGTGAGCCTGACAACACCCATCAGGTCCTTAACTCCGAGGTGTTCTGTTTGGGCTGCTGGAAGGGAGTTCGGGTATATGAAGTCCAATACGTGAGCAAGGTCCTCGACTCCATCATTCAGCTCCACAAAGGGGATGCCGACGATGTTATCCTCGGAATTTATGTTTTCTGGAATGGAGAATACTGGTTGGGGAATACGGAGCAAGTCGGACATCACGGAGCTTCGCCTCGAGAGGATGCTGCGATGGAGGCGGAAAGTCGTGTTGCCGACAAGAACGCCAACGTTGCCTTCCTCGTACCAGTGCTGTTCATGCCTTTTGTAACGCTTACCTTGTATAAGCAGAGTTGGAACGGCAAGGTCGGGGGACTCTTGGAGTGAGCCCAAGCCTGAGGCTCCTGTTCATGAAACGATATCATCCTAGGTCAAGATCGAGATAGCATGGCTGATGCCATTATCCTACCTGAGCCGGTGGACAGTCGATCTGTTTCCATCGTAAAAAGAGGGAGAGAGATCTTAAGCTGTAGCCCGTAGTGGGGTACGACGGTTCGACCTGTGCAAACGGATCAGGTGGTTGTCTGCCCACACGTGATCGGGAGGGCCGCGCATTGCTAAATTTGTTAGTCGAATTCCCATCCGCCTGAGCCTTAGTAAATAGGAAATCTGAGATAGTTTTACGAGGTTGGCCGTAAAATCTCAGATTTCCTATTTACTATAGGTGTCCGCCTAAACACGCTCCAATCAGCCCATGCCCGATTGCTCGTATTCTCAAAGTCGCCTCTGACGCAAATTACGCATAGGAGAGATAGCGAGGGGTCTCTTGCCACCCACTCCGTCTCACACTCAACACACCGTAGCAGCCGCAAACCGAGGTTTGATAAGTAAAAGTGTAATACACATTTGCTAGCATCACATACACGTCCAATGTCATCAGTCAAAGCTGAAAGTCCCGTCAGCAACTACAATCTTGGACTCGAGTTTAAAAAACTCCGTCAAGCGAACCATAAGGTCATCGCGAACAGTTCGAATTTTACTGACCACGTTGCTCTTACAGTCTACGCACAACTTGGCAAATGCAGAAGCCATCCGTGCTTCCATTTCCTCCAAGGGGTGCAACATCAGTCCCTTCCACCGTGTGCTTGGGTTAACCCACTCCATTGGTTTACAACTCTCCTGGGTGCAAGATTCCCTACGGGAGAGCCTCTCGGGGAGACTAGACACCTTTTCAAGGACTGCCTTGCTAAGTGCGAGGCGACCTTCATGAACGCGAGTCCGATCTTGCGGCGACAGTTGATCGAGGCAGGATGCTCCTCCGGGAACCAGGTCCCACTCCGCCGTTGCTAAGGAGTAGAATGCAAGAGGTAGAAATCTTGGTAACGAGCACTCTCTGGAGAACTGAACGATCTTTACACAGAAATTTGGATCTGCATATAAAGACTTGTTCTCCAGGAGTGCCTTGGGCGACGATTTTGCGGAGGGTAGAAGGTGCGCTGCACCCAAAGCCGAGATGGCCCACTCTTTGAGATCCTCGATGAGATATTTTCCGGTAACTCTGATAACTCCCATAAGTTCCTCGACTTTATGGTGCCCTGTTTGAGTGCCTGGAAGGGAAGTGGGGTATATGAAGTCCAGCACGTGGGCAAAGTCCTCGGCATGGTCGTTCAGCTCGACAGACTGAACTCCAATCATGTTCTCCTCGGGGTTCGTTTTCTCCGTGATGGGTAATAATGGATGCGGAATGCGAAGCAGGTCTGCTATCACTGGGCTTCGCATCGAAAGGATGCTCCGATGAAGGCGGAAGGCGGTGTTGCCGACGAGAAAGACAAAGTTGCCTTCCTCGTACCAGTGCCTTTCATGCCTCTCGAATGTCCTCCCACTTACGAGTAGAGCTGAAGTGGTGATGTCGCGAGACCCCTGATCTGAATCTCTGGCACCTGTCATGAACGACATCATCCTGATCCCAGACCAAGACGACATAAAGGATCGTAGTATTCCGCCTAGATCAGTCGTCATTTGGCTTCCATATCGAAGCAATATTAAAAGATAACGTACTTGAGATGTAGCTGGTTGTCGTGTGCGGCGGACTGTAGACTCGCGGAATTCACGCAGTGGTGGTCGTTCACCACCGGACCGGGAGGGCCAAACTTCCCAAATGCGTTGGACGTCCTGCCACGGGCCTAAACAACTCCAATCAGCACGTGTCTTGCCTGTGGGCCTTACTCTGGCCACAAAACCCGTGTTGAAGTTGCAGGAGGACCAACGTAAAATTAGGGGTGTTCGCCGGCCAGAAATCTCTAAATTTGTCGAGTCGAGCACCCACCCACCTAGGGTCAGCACGTGCTCAATTGCTCGTATCCCTCCGAGTTGCCTCTGGCGCGAAATACGCATTGGGAAGACCCCAAGGTGTGAGGGTTCAGCATTATGCCTGATCCAAACTCGCCCTCTCAGACTTCATTTCATGAACCATCCCGTCATCCAGCGCCCCGGTAACTCGCTTGAGGTCCTTCGCAAACCGTTCGAATAAGCCTTACGCCTATATACAGTCAACTGAGCAAATCAAAGAACCCTACAGGTAAGCTATGGTTGTTGTTTATTGGGCTCGGAAACGTAGCAAGACGGTCACTTCAGAAAGGACGGACGCATCTCATACACTTCATATGAAGGTTCCAAATTATGGATACAAATTATTCCCTATGTAGAATACACCTATTATTCTGTATCATCGGGCCACTCATCATCAGATTCAGGCACACCACTGTCATCATCTGGCTCAAGCTTGAAAAATGTGACCAACTCTTTCACTAGCTCGTCACGAAGCTTCCGAGAGCGATCCTTGACCTCGGTGGTACACTTTTTACACAAGTGCTCGTAGGAAATGGAGGATCGTGCCTCCAGTTCCTCCAAGGGGTGCAGCAGCAATTGCT
>WSTX01008133.1:0-15450 GCA_019633405.1 Tulasnella sp. 408
AGCCAAGTCGCTTTGTTTACGTTCCTGCCGTTGCAATACCAACGAGACCCCGCCCACGTCCAGGACCCCTGGGACCGCCTGCTCCTCGTGCACTTCATTATGAACTGTGGCTTGCAGAACAACAGAAGCGACGACCAAGGCGGAGACGGTGGCGGTGGCATGGATGTGGCCTGACGATCATTCGAGTCACCGCACGCTCGAACGTCGCCGCTGTCCTTCAAGTTGAGCGGACTGATGACAGCGGCCAGCGTCCTTCAGTCTTATCTAGGATGCATCCGCACCGTAGTCACGCACCACAGCATCAGGGATGGGCGCGAAGTCGATGCGATACGCGTCAACGGCGCGGCGGTCTTGATCACGTGACAATAACATTGCCCACCTCCGAACCCTTAGGCTCCGTGGAACGCTGAGACGAGTCACTAAGACTGTCACTCTTCCGAATAGCACAAAGCCACTAGTTCAGCCCCACGAAAAGCGACGACAAGCCTCCAATCCGCGTAAACAATGCATTGTGTTTGCATCACGTGATACCAACCATTGCCGCCCGCGCACTGGAAAATCGTAGCGGCGCGCGGAGGCGCCATTTTCCCGACCCTAGAATATAAAGAACATGGAGATAACCTATTCCTTGAATATAAAATGGAGGATGCATAGATTGCTAACCACAGTCAGCTGTCTGTTTATGCTCTCGATCCTGGGTTAAGATCTGTGTGCCTGAGGCAATACCATGGTTGGGACAATACTACAGTGCTGGTCCTGCAATTGGCGTGGCGGCGACGCGCACCCTGGTGATGAGGGTAGAGGACCAGGGCGTCGAACCTTGCTTCGGCGCTCTGACTAACTCAATCAGCATCTCCTCCGACTGGAAGGGATTGCTGAAGGCTTACTAAAACGCGTTTTTTGCTAGAAATACCCATTATGGCCAGCTCTTTCCAACTCTATTACTACCATATATCATACAAACGTCTATATCGCGTCGAATTTCTGCGTAATTGTGGCCCTATACAGGGGAAACACCGGTAAGGGGCAAGAATGGACCGAGCCGTGAAACTGGAGACTTCTACAACCGTCCTGTTTACCGTAGAGCCCGTTTTCTACGCGCCCTTCCCCGACTACGATCCCATACTTCTATCGAAATCCCTTCAGTAAGTTTCTTCAACGCGTTGTCTACTACGTATCACAGTGATATGGTACTAGATCATGTGCTCTACACATCAAGTTGGGTTAAATCCTCCAACGAAAAACTCGCTGGTGTTGTGTGCGAGCCGGTTGCACTCGGAAGATGTTATACCTACGGCAAAATGTACCTACTCTACATAATAAAGCATAGTGGTAGCCTGGTGGGTGTGGGCAACTCGTCGGCTTCGTCACCATTGGGCGGGTTAGCAGAGTCTATGCGACAACCCCGCTGATGACGACACCATAGGACACAACCCACGCTTTGCTCCCCCTCAGTATGTCAAGCTCTCTTATGGCACTGATGAGGCGGTATGTAGTGGTTGCATTAGCTGAAATGCCTATAATCTGTGGCTAGTGGATCACACGCCCCGAACCTCCCGACGAGCTTGGCACCCTCATAGGCATTTAAACTGTAGAGCACATTACCCACCGACTAATATTACCACGGTAAGCATTGCGGGATTCAGTACCTCATACAAAATATAATATCGATATCGCGATGGAGGTGGGTAGTCGATGTTGCCTGAACGGACGCGGATGATCATACTAAGTCTGGACCCTAACGAGAATGACGATGGCGGAAAAGACGACAAACAGCCCGCGTCCAAAAGATTACTAGCTCAAGGACCAATGTGACAGGTTTTTTTCTTCTGGATTTGACAATATATCCTATATTGGGCAAGTCCTCTCCCTTGTGAATCGGCCTCTCACGCACGGCACATAAGATTTCCCAAGAGTATTTAGCACGAATGAGCTTGTAGAGCACATGTTCTCATATGATACTACTGCAATAAGCAGACTAAGACGCTTTGGAGACATGTATCGATGATCTTTGGGCAGAAATGGTGAGGTCGTGATCAGGGGAGGGACGCGCAGGAAACGAGCGCTTCCACGGCCCCCGGTCTACCGCAATCGCTGGTCAAACCCAATTGCCACATCTCAGATCCAAGGAATACAGAGAAGGACCAAGGATCTATGCTGAACTTCAAGACTAAGAGCCAATATGAGTACTGCACGGCGCAAGGGGTCGGAATGGTGATCGACATAGCTGATGATTGTGAAACGAAGCTCGGACCCGGTCGAGCAATACGAGGACCAAAGGAATGTTTACAAGGAGCGCATAGATAAAAAGTTGAAATGATCGAAGGAATGATCAATTAGATGTATTTTCGGAATCGACGAGAGAACCACAGGCGTACGTTTTCTTGCAGAGAACGGGTGAGCGGGGTCTTAACGGGGATGTACGAAAGGATGCGGAGGTGACGTCAAGGACTCGGGGCGGAACGGTTACAACGTGCGTGAACATTTTGCGCTGAGAAATCTGGCTTCGCTCAATCAGAGGGTCGGGGACGTTGGCGGCTGGCACCTTGAATTCTACTTATCTGATTCAAGCTTCTATCCGGCAATTCGGTGGATATTTTGCTATGTGGTACATAGGAGAATGGAATCTCACCTTGCACGTTGTCAACGGCCGTTCTCCCACCCACGGATTTTGAGTGGTCCGATCGATCCCAGAGACCGTTCCGAAGGTGTACCATCCCTGATCGATATTGAACGCGGTTCTTGACCCGAAGATATCGCTCGCCAGTCTACTTTGCTGCTTTGCATTGACGAATTTGAGAGTCAAGGGGAGAGCTTGTTGATTTTCCGGATCTGTTCACATGCGATCGACATCGCCTCGTCCATACCACAAAACGGTGATGGCGAACCAGGCATAACTTGAGCAATGTTGAACCGAAGAGGATGGAGGGGTAAGGGACCAGTTGCAGAGACAAGACTTCGATACTGCCAAGGTTTAGAGAGGCTATGTGTCCGGAAAGAGTATTAACCCCCCCCCCCCGGGTGCAAAGTAATGCCCACCCATGCCTGAGAACTTTGTTCATGGGGTCTCAATGAGTGAAGGGATGTCTTACATGGGCATCGTCCGATTGGAAAGGTCAATAGAAGATCTTGAAAACGGAATCGCGGACGTCGTTTAGCTGTAGAAGCCAAATGACAACGTCAGCGAATTCTTGCGATAAGAAACTAAAATCACCGAAGACCCTTCCGTTGTAGAAGTTGGTGCAGTGTAAGCTTGAAAATAGGGCTGAGTTTTATTTCGTAGCCCATTGAAGGCATCTTGAAATTTTCCCTACCGGTCAACTTTCCAGGCGATGCTGAGAACGTTTTAGGATACGTGGAGCTCCATTCATCGATTTTCGAGACAAGCGTGAGGGAAACAAAACATACGGCATTGAAAGATAGCAAGAAGTGAACTAAAGATTCAAAGACCGTGATACATCGAGAATGAAAATGACGTTACGGTACCCAATGGCAAGACTCCCGAGCGATGACATCGTTGGGCACGAAAATTTGAATCGATACTGGGGCGGAATCCACATAAGGGGCTCAGAGTTCCAAAATAACCAGGTCGACCCACTAAGTGGATAATATATGTTTGGACAACCTACTCGAACCGCCAGTTCAGGTGTCAGATCCTTACCATTCCACAAGGGACAAACGGATTTGATCGCACTGCTGTGACCGCTGAGGGGCCCATTCAGCGGTGCTCTAGTCTGCACATCCCATATCTGAACGGTGTTGTAAGTTGACCAGGATGCCAGAGCCTTGCTATCCGGAGAGAATACAACCGAGTAGATAGAGTCCCAGTGGTCGGTCAAAAGTTCACCCAACAGTGCTCCACTCCGTGCATCCCGTAATTGAATTGTCTTGGAATCTGACACGTATGCCAAAACCTTGCTGTCTGGTGAAAACACTATGGAGTTGATCCTGTTGCTGTGACGCTTCCATGGGTCACCCAATGGTGTTGCAGTCTGGATATCCCATAATCGAATGGTCTTGTCGAGTGATCCGGATGCCAAAACCTTGCCATCAGGGGAAAACATGACAGAGTCGATGCAGTTCCTGTGGCCTGTCAAAGGCCTACCCAATGGTGCCCCAGTCTGCGTATCCCATAATCGAATCGTTCTGTCAAGTGACCCGGATGCCAGAATCATGCCATCCAGGGAAAACACAATGGAGGCAATATTCCAATCATGGCCCATCAGAGGGTCACCCAGTGGTGCTCCAGTTTGCGCATCCCATAATCGAACCGTGTTGTCACCTGACCCGGATGCTAGAACCGTACCATCTGAGGAGAACGCAATGCAGCTGATTCGGCTGCTGTGGCCGCTCAGGGGGTCACCCAATGGTGCTCCAGTTTGAACATCCCATAGCTGAACCTTCTGGTCCCCTGCCCCGGATGCCAGAACCTTGCTGTCCGGGGAGAAAACGGTGGAGGCGTTCCAGTCGCTGTGACCTAGGGGAGAATCACTCGATGGTACTCCAGTCCGTGCATCCCATAATCGAACCGTCTGGTCATATGACCCGGATGCCAGAAACTTGCTGTCTGGGGAGAACACAATGGAGGTTATTCTGCTGGCGGCGCTCAGAAAGTCACCCAATGGTTCTCTAGTCTGCACATTCCATAATTGGATCCCATCATACCATGACACTGATGCCAGAATTTTGCTGTCCGGGGAGAACACTATGGACTTGATCTCGCTGCTGTGGCCTCGCAGAGGGTCACCCAACGGTGCTCCGGTCCGTGCATCCCAGAATCGAACCGTCTTGTCATCTGACCCGGATGCCAGAAGCTTACTGTCCGGGGAGAACACTACGAAGGTGATCATGTCACTGTGGCCTGTCAGAATGTCACCCAATGGTGCTCCAGTCTGCGCATCCCACAATTGTATCGTCCTATTGTTTAACCTTGAAGCCAGGAAACTACCATTGGGGGAGAACACTATAGATTGGACCACGCTGCTGTGGCCTATCAGAGGGCCACCCAGCGGTGCTCCAGTCTGGATATCCCATAATTGAATCGTCCCGTCGTCTGACCCGGATGCCAGAACCTTGGCATCCGTGGAGAACCCAATGCAGGTGATGTGCCAATTATCGCCTGTCAGAGGGTCACCCAATAGTGCACCAGTATGCACATCCCACAACCGAGACCTCCCATGATTTGACCCAGTTACCAGAACCTTGGCATCCGGGGAGAACACTACGGAGGTGATCCCGTCGCTATGGTCGGTCAGAGGCCGACACAGCGGCTCTCCAGTATGTGCATCCCATAATCCAACCCGCCCATCATCCGACACTGATGCGAGAACCTTGCCATCCGAGGAGAATACTATGGACTTGATTGTCCTGAAGCCTATCTCGAATGTGCTGAAGCCTATCTCGATTGTGCGGAAGCCTGTCAGAGGGTTACCCAAGGGTGCTCCAGTCTGCGCATCCCACAACTGTATCGTCCCATTTTCCAACCCCGAAGCCAGGAAACTGCCATCCGGTGAAAATGCGACCGCAGAGACAACTGAGTTAGCCGATGATGTCCAACTGTTTACCGGCCAGTATAGTTGCCGTTCCCCGAATAGAACCCGAGTTGTTGCTTGGCCACCATAATTAGCCCACAGTTTCGTCATCATAGGGCATTGAGGAAGAGCCGAAGCATAGATGTGGAGCGCCCCGAACGAGATTGGCTCGGAAAATGCAGCAATAAATCTCTGGATGTCGCCCCAGAGCGAGACGAGAGAACCATCAGACCTACTGTCCGGCCATGTCTACAGATCCCCGAGTTAGTTCCTTACCAGCGTTCTTTACGGAGTAAGCCTGTTCCGCTCACCAGAAGCCACTGATACACTTGCTTCGCCACCAAGAACGCCTCGGTCGTAACTCCAATCAAACTCATCACCTCGAGCCAAGCCAAAAGCTTCTCTTCGCTAAATACTTTGAAGTCGGTGACTAAAGTGCTGGTGACTTTTAGAGTCGGCCCCGACAATGTTACTCCAGCTGTCAGATGGGTATGCCAAGAACGGCAACAGTACCGAAGCCCTTTCGAGACGTGCTCTTCAACTTTCTCTCCGATATTGTAGTTTGCCATCAAGTAATGTGGAAGGTTGCATATGTTTTGCTTCAGGTCACGGCCCATGAGCTGGAAACTCAGACCCGCAAGGCGCCGGTGGTCTTCCGTCGGGTCAATGAAATACTGTTGATTTTCACACCGGCCTCGAGCTAATAGAAGGTCGCGAATAGACGTGTGCATCAGACGCACAGGTTCGGATGACGATGTGGGGATGTACAGGAGGGAGTTCAGGTCTGCAAGGATGTCTTTACGTAGAAACTGGACGATGTCACGTTGGCTCTTAAAGATTGCGTGATCGGCGTATAAGAAGGCGATGACTTCCAGTGACACAGGAAAAGGTGCCACTACAAGTGTTCCTAGCACCCAGAACAGTAGCTGTCTCCTCATCGAATTAGTTTGTGCCTTGTTGAACGCTTTCGAGAGAATTTGGTGGTACAGATCGTCGAGTCCGCTCCAGGTCGACGAGGACTGCAGTAATTCTTGCATTCGATGGTCTGGCGACCCATCATGAATGTAGGTGAGGGCTGTGCGAGCCCACTGAAATAATCCTTGTGACATCTCCACGATCGCTTTCAAGTCAGTCGACGAAGGCCATGCCCCGGGCAGATCGTGGTCATCCCTGATTTGTGCGCAGGCATTGTGAACGAACCGGGCTATATCTTCAAAGACATGAGACGTAGAGTCGAGGTCCTCGGCATACCATTTCCTGGGTTCGAGCTCGAGGAGAAGTGGAGCTTCGGGGCGACACGTTAAGAGGAATTTGACATTGGGAGGGAGGAACGACGAGTGTTGATCAATCAGCCTGACGAATCGCACGGCATCCGCGACATTCGCGCATTCGTCAAGGGCGTCAACGACGATCAAAATAGGATAGGCGTGGTCCTGAAGTTTTCCGAGGGCTCCGACAAAGAGGGTCTTGAACTGCTGATCTAGGCGCTCCTTTGCGATGTCTTCATTCTCCTTCACACAGTCCAGAAATGCATTCTTCACCTGCGGGACTAAGCTTTTCCCGAATTGCCTGGCAAGGGCACAGATGAATTGGCTGTCTAATGCGTTCTGACCTCGGCGGAAGTGGAAGATGGCGCAGGATCCCTTGGAAGCCCAGTTGTGAGCAACCGTAGACGCAATTGTCGATTTCCCTCGTCCGGCCATTCCGCGAATCCAGAGAGCACGTTCCGCTGAATCCGACGTATTTTTGATCCACTTGTCTATGCGCTCTAGGATCTCTACTCTTGTTCCCGGAAGGCAAATGACATCCTCAATTGAGTTTCCTCTCGCGCCGTAACTACCATCCCCTAGGCGGTCAAGCAGTCGCCGCCTCTCCGCTCGCAGTTCTGTATTGCCTATATTAGACACGTGAGAGTTATCCCCCTGAAGGTAGATCAAGAATCGTACTGAGTTCAACGACTAGATCACAGGTTTTCAGGTTGACAAGGAGCTGTTCGGAAAAGAACTTAAGCCAGTGTAGTGGCCAATGACCACGTGCTCTCGCCTACCTGCAGCTCCTCCATCGTAGTCTGGACCTTATCCTGGTAACTCTTCAGTTCTTCTGCATGTTCGCTAGACAAGAACGCTTTCTTCAAACGGTCAGTAGAATTCCAATGATTGACCTTCTGTTGAACGCATTCAAGTTGCCTAAGTAAGATGTCACTTACTACTCTCGCATACTTGTGAGAGGACAGCTGGCTTACTTGTGAAGATTATCGATATAAATAATTAAGTCGCTTCCGTTCTCTGCGTCTGATGTCTTCTTGAAGTGCTCAATATACTTCGATAGCTTCGACGTGTGGTGCGCCAACTCCTTGGACACGTCTTCGTTTTGGTCCATTGTCTGAAGACTCCAAGTTAAAGCTTGAAGAGCGACGAAACAAACAAGAACTCACCTCGATCATGTTGACGAGGGCCAAACCAACTTTTGCGGCAACTCCAACGAAGTCGCCGACGGCGGGAATCGCACCCGACACGGTTTCTACAGTCTTGAAAGTTTTTCTTGCCGCAGTAATAACTCCGCTGCGGACCGGACCGAACCTTTCTGGGGTCTGAGAAGGGTCTGATGAGGAGTTTGGGTCAGATGCTTTGTTACCGGCCGCGGAATCGGACCCAAGGGTTGACTGCTTCGGCTGTGGTTGCGGACCTGGGGGAAGTGTCGAGGGTTCCAACTCGCTCCCTGACTTCACGAGCGATACGTTTGGGTGACTCTGCAAGCCCGATAGCACCTCCGAGCCGCTATGGTTTCTTGATGAGGCAGGATCTACAACTGTTTTAGTCCTCTTTTATAACCAAGATTCTGGAACATGGTCCCTACCTATCGTTTCTGAACTTCCTAAGCAACGCTGTAGGGGCCAGTGAGCGAGGTGAGTGCTCGAGATGAGACGCGGCCATATCTACTTACGTGAAGCGTTCTCGAGGCTTGCTCGATATCCACCAGACAGGTTCGCAACGTATCGGTGCATTTGCTTGGGCGAAGCGATGAGATGCTGTACTTAATTGTATCTCTAAAACCTCTTTCCCTCGTCCCATATTTCTCTGACGCTTCCTTCACCTTGGTGTGGACGGCTTCTACAATCCTGGCACGGAAACGATTCAGAAAATCGTAAGTTCGACCAAGTGGTACACATACTGAGCTGCCTGCTCTGCAGTATCTTTTACGACGATAATTTCAGGTGGATGGACGGGTGCGATGTTGATTATCTGAAGCAAGTCTTGTACGACAGCTTCAGACTCGCTTGGCCAGTTGGTGTCCTATAATATTTTAGTGTGTCAGCTTGATTGGCATTGCCGACGAGTAGGGTACCTTTAGTAGGATCGACAGAGCATTCGTGGCCAAGTTGATTCTATCGCAGAGCTGCCGAGCCGACATATCAACTATGGGGACTTGCGAAAATCAATTGAATGCTGAGGCTGCAAAGGCGGTAGGCTTCCAGGACTAGTCAGCAATGCGCTTATGAGAGTAAGAGCAGATATACTGCAGGGTTAGGAGGCGAAGTGAGGGAGACGTATGTGGTGAGATAGGCCTGTGCTCGACACAGCCTTTGTTCCCAAAGCCTCTCACGGTCAACAGGCTTGGAACACTGGACCATATCCGATATTTATCCGCGCTATCCTCATAATCGATAACGCCGCCTGCGCGGTAATCCCATAGCCTGCAGACGGCTCGACATTTTTTTCTTTTTGGGCATGCCTTTTTCGATCGCTCTGGGGCAAAGCACCACTTCCCGATGGCCTTGGGGCCATTCACAACCGGCGGGGTAACCGCTGATCGGACTCCTGGGGGCATTCTATTGAAGGATAAATGATACCACCTGGTGGGTTGGTAAAACACCGCCGGTTGGGTGCCTCTCGTCTCGAGACCGGGGATAGGGACCTTTTCGGCATGAGCAGGGTGGGGAATGAGCGAGTGAAAATAATACCTAGCCGTTGCGGTGATCCCTGATTCGAAAGTGGACCTGGAGAGTCAACTGAATTTCGGCAGGTCGAGTGGGTGTCATCAGAGCTGGTTGGGACAGGTTAGACCGCCTGTGGGGCGGCGCTAGTGCTCACGCTCCGTCAGCGAATATTTAGTAGTCATAGACTTACCGGAAACTGAGCTGGGATCAATATATATATATGGTCTTCCTGAGAGTTGGGTGGAGCACGAGCAGTGACTGATTGATCCTTCCGGCGGGGTGGTACCCAGATCCAGCGGCAGGGCGATCCTCACGCGGAAGAAGAAACGCCCTAGCGGCAAGCGTGAACGGTATGTGGGTCTCGCCGGGGGGACAGTCCCGCTATTGAGCTCGAGGGTGAGCTGCATTGAGGGGGCAACCCCGGGTACCGTTGGTAAATACGATTCTGGGTGATGGGGGGCTGGCTAACGGTATGGTCGTGCTTTTCAAACCCGGGTTCAAAGCAGGCTGGGTGCGGGCAGTCGCAAGGCTGAGGTCAATCCAGGTTGGAACCCGCCAAACGAAGAAATAACGCAACTGAAAACATGGAAAAACAGCATAGATATAACGACAGTGAAGGCGAAATGAAAACAAGCAGAGCAAACGAACAAGAAAAGCAGGGGAGGACGAACGAGGGGATAAAGGGGCGAGGCGTACGAAGTACATAATCATTTGGACACAGACGAGGTCCAAGCGCAGGACCAAAACCAGGGAGACAAGGAGACCAGAGCAACCAAGAGAAGAAACACAGAAGAAAAATAGTATTAATAGAAAGGAGAAACAGGAATTATAAACAGGGAGGGACAAAGCGGACGGTGGGAAAAAGCGTGGGAATCGGTGCAACAATACTGCTGGGAGTACCCTAGCCTGTCGGTTAGAATATAGAATATAGAGGCTATGGGAACTTGTTTTAATTCCTAGCGCTTTGTTCTTCCTCTCCTTCACGCTTTGTTCTGGACTGTTTTTTTGGTTTGTTCGTGTTCTTCTTACGCATACTGTTGCTCTCCATGTTCAACTCCTTTTTTTATTCTGTGGATTATAACTAGTATTTGAGCCATATCCCGTCCTTGGTGATAGTCAAACTCAGGACTGCGCTTCATGTTGTCGCTTTGGCCTCCCTTCCTGTGTGGTCTTTCAGACCCGACGCTCGGACCGCGGCCCCCATGTACCGGCAGACTGGCGAATGAGACTGCCATGTGACTAATATTAATATCGATTTTACCCTGTTAGGCTAGTGCTCGTTTGCGCCAAGGGCCCACTTCGGGGCTGTGAAACGGTGGGGGTCTCTTGGATGACCCCCTAGCCCAGTCTTTCTGCTCCGACCGAGAATAGACCAGTGGATCTCAGGTAGCTCCCCTCTGCCCGCCCACTCAGCTCTACCCCGTTTGTCTTCTTCGCAGTGAGAACAGCCTGGCCACTCCACCAGGTTAACCATAATCACTCGGAATCCAACTGAGCTGACCCTTCGATTGGGCTACTAGCCCCTTCCAGGTTGCGCGCACTTCGCTAAGGTGTTTTAGGTCCTTTCTGGTTCCTTTGATCTTCGCCATTCCGAAGTCCAGGAACGCTCTCCGTTCGAGCTCTCCTCTTACATAGGATCTCGCTCTGTCAGGTGTGATGTTCTCGTCTCTGATTACCTTGTTGTTCCTCAACGTCCATATCGTGAAAGCTGTTTCGGAGGTCACTATCTTGTACAGTCGTGACTGGCCCCTTCTGCGGGCTTTGTATAGGCCTATTCCTAATACCTCGCTGTAGCTCGGTAGTCCCCAAATTTTGTGCCCCGTCGCGTTGGCTAAGTGTAGCGTGTCCAGTGCTTCCTGCCATGCGCTTAGCACCCACTGTCTTTCGTCACACCCCTTCAGGATATGCTCTAGGGATTCAATGTCACCGCATTTGCAGTACATTTTCCTTTCCCATTCGTCTCCCTAGCCTCGGAAGTGTGGGCCGCTCGGTGTTCTTCCGTGCATGGCCGTCCAGAGGAAGTCACAGACCTGCCTCCTGATCGGGTCCTCGCGTAGGGATTTCCAGAGCCTTTCCTCTGTCGATCTGTTGGTAGTGAGCAGTGATTGGGTCTGGAGTACCCGCTCCACTATATATTTCGAGTTTGTTGAACTCGGTGTTCTTGTTAGGTGTTTTATCCCTTCGTATAAGTCGTGGAATGTGATCGTGGCCGTCTGGCTCCGTTGTACTTCCATCGTTGCGGCACTGGAAATATCAGTGTGCCACAGTCGGGCTCGTTTAATCCAACCTTTGCCAGGGTGTCTGCAATTTCGTTGCCCAGGATGCCCAAGTGGGCTTTGACCTTTTGGATATACGTCGGAGCTGTCCTGACCCTAATGAGGTAGAGAGCTCCCTGGAATAGGTCGGCATTTAGGGTGTGCAGCCAACCTTTATCTTCCGCCACTTTGTGGCCCGTGTCCAGCAAGTTCAATACATACGTTGAGTCTGTCCTGATCAGTACGGGCCTGTTCGTAGGGACCATCTGAAGAGCTTTGACTACAGCAGCTATTTCGCCTCTGTTGTTGGATTGGGGCTTTCCCGGGACCTTCATTGAGGCCCTATAGGTTTTCTCTTCGGACCACACTCCGGCTGCGCATCTCACATCTGAGCGTCCGTTGTTCATGGCCGAACCGTCGGTCCATAGTTCAACCAGTTGCCCCTCCTGCGGCGCTTCCTGGTCTCTGTATGCTGGTTCCAGCTCCTTGGTTCCTTTCATCGCAAACAGTCTCGTTGCTAGGTTGATGTCATCCCATTGGGTGACGTCGGGAATCGGGATTGAGGCATATCCTGCCTTCCCTTTTCCTTTTATTTTATTCTGGGCCTTCCGCCGCCTTGTGAGGTCCAGGTTGTCCTTGAGCCCTGTTCTTGGGCTCACTGGGGTTGGCACGAAGATGCTTGCCCTTTTGGTGGAGGCTTCGCCGATCTTCCTGGCTTAATTCCCCACACTTGTGGTGATGTTGGCAGCCGTTGGTAGGATATGGATATATCTATCCGCCACAAGTCCCGCACACTGATTACCCTGTGGGTTTCTCTTAGGTTTACTGCGTATTTCAAGTTTTGTGCCTGTCTTGGCAGCGTCGAGTGTTGTGAGAGCCATACTGGCAGCTGTGTCTTCGCTCTCGTATCGTACTTTGGGGCGTCTATCAGGACCCCGTACTTCTCCAGATTGTCCATCATGTCTCTTAGCTCACTAGACAGTTTGGATTTGTGGCCTTTCGTGTTCCTCCACGTCTGGTGCCTCACGTCAGTCATTCTGCGCGAATGAGCGCCATAAATCCTTGCCAAGGTTCCGACTCTCTTCGCCGGCTCTTCCTTACCCACCCATAGGTCCGCCGTTTTCGCGAAGAAGGGCGTTGAAGAGAAGGCGGCTATACAACGTTTTCTCGATCAGTATCAAGACCGTCCCGAGATACCTGAACATTGGGCCGCGGACCCCATCACCCACAAGTACTCATGGACGGGTCACAATCAGCACTATGTAAACAAGAGACGCCGGCCATGGAAAAGTCTCAACTATTAACGGTAATCGTCTCTGTTATTCCTTCGTTCCGAGTTCCCAAGGCCTACGTACTTGAGAAGGCATCGCTGTCGAAACTCGCCCAGCTCCTTCCCACCCATAGTAGGTCAACTATTCACATCCACCTTTCAGTTTCTCTATCAGCACTTGCTATCGTCGGATCCACTCATCGCTCGTCATTGGCGTGGACGGCGTATTTTGTTAGTCAAATAAATTTCATTACTTGAGTTCCCTTCTTCAGGATTGCTTGACGTGCTCCAGGAAATCCGCGCAAGGAGTATTCTGTGCACTGAAACGGCGCCGTGCCGTCGACATGGGTCGCGGTGTCGGACTACAAATCCGTGCGTGGCGTGCTTTGTCAGCCCAGGACCCTGAACGGGGTTACATAACGCGCAACTGTTGTCCTCGTTCGTTCCTCCGACCAACCACCCAACCACCTAACCACCTAGACAGGAGGTACTCAAGCTTTGACATGGCCGCCTCTGTAGACTCGCATTGGTCGATTTGATACTTGGGGCGGGGAGAAGGGATTCGATCTTGTCAGGAAGGGGAACCCGTGGCCTCTCGTTGATTGCTGGGTGGGTCCTCGCCGCGGACGACACTGAAAGGGTGACGAAGTTTGACTGACTGGGAAAACGATCGCAGTGAAGATCAACTTTGGCTTATTAAAATCATATTCACCCACGGCGGCGCTCTGGAGCCGATGAGGCAGACTCCTCCAGTGACCAAATCGTCATGGCCCGAACTAGCCACGGTAGATACCCACACCCCCAAAAGGGGGAAAAAGAAAAAGAAAAGAAAAGAAAATTAGAAATAGAAACGTCTCGTATATAGCTTTGTATTAGGTCCTTGTAGATAGTGGCTCGCGGTGCAGACCGGCTCACTGGTCGATAGGTAGTTGGGGCTCGACGACACGCACACCTCCTCGCGGTGGGCCCCGTCAACGTTCGTTCCGAACGGCCAAGATGCGTGCTTCCGTATTTAGCTATTCTATCGAGCTCAATATATATATATCTTCAGACCCTTGGAAGTTGTGAGCTTTGAGATCTAGTTCCAAGCGAACGGGCAAGTCCTTTGCGGCGTCCGCTGAAACCGCTCGCGCGCTCGTCTCGTTATTGCCGTGAGCCAGAAGCATAGAGGAAACGACCGAGAAGACAGGAACTGAAATGTGCTAAACGCGTGGTCCGGACGTTTGTTAATTGATATTGCGTTGTGTATAAAGCTGGCGTTGCCTGTACACTCCCGGGTCGAAGAGAATAGCGAATATAAAGGGAGCCGGTGTTATAACTCCTTCTATAGGGCAGAACCAGTCGTAGTACGACGTTGAGTAGTACTAAGCTATCGGGCTTTGATTTCACTTTAGAGGCGCCGCCGAAAGAGCTTGTCTCAAGGGGTCGAGCTTCCGCCAATGACGTCAGGGCACGACTTCCGCTTGCAGCAATGCCGCTGGATGTCCCAAATTCGGTGGCGAATAGGAAGATAAAGCTGAAAGGCCAGACATGTACAATCTTGCCGGGACAGGCTCTCAATTTGCGGTGGTGCTGGAGGTGTGGTCTAATAAACGATGGGCTCTCTTGTAAGCGTCTTACCAAATGACCGGTTCCCAAAACTCGGTGCGTGCGGGGGATCCCAAAATTTCTGGCCATCTCGACAAGACCCTCGGGATTCACATTCACTGCGCTTGCAATTAGGGCCAGAAGGGAAGCGCTCGCTCGGTTCACCACGGCCAAAAACTAGACGATGCTCGGGCGTTGGTGTTCACATTCACTCGTTGGCTTGTGCGATGTGTGTAGAGAAGAAGATACGTTGTAAAAAGGGCCATAAATTATGCGTGCCTATAACAATCATCGAGGACATTTGAAAGACGAGATGGGATGGGACAGGTCGCAAAGGTGGACAAATGACGAAGCGATTAATCCAATCGAAGTCTATAAGCTTAGAAGCCTGGTGGTACAAGTCCGCCCTGAGGAGCAGCGCCGGGTGTTGCTTGGGGATAGAGACCTGGGTTGGCGAGCATCTGTGGAAGAGGGGGTGAGGTCAGCACCTCAACGCACGATATCAGGAATTCTTATACGCACCGCTTGACCTTCCCGTTGTCCCTCGAGTTCGCGCTCTTGCGCCATGATCTTCGCTTCGTCTTCAAGGCTCAGCGCGAGGGGTAAACCGATCAGGAGCGCGCTGGTGGTCACGACCCATACGATGTTGCCCAACACCTTCCCGCTCTTGCCGAAGAACCCAGCGGTGGCCGACACTTTGTCCGCAATCGACTTGCGCGTTTTTGGTGGTACGATGTCGATCAAGGCCGACAACCGTTCGGTGAGGGACTCCTCGGGTTCTTCACCCAAGGAGGAGGTGGTCGAGACCGACGCGAGGGACGATGACGATTCTGAAGCTTCAGAGTTGGAGTAGAGGGACTTGGCCTGGGT
>WSTX01008134.1:0-14289 GCA_019633405.1 Tulasnella sp. 408
GTGAGAGGGAAATAACCACTTGCCTCGTGATGGACACCATCCTCGTCGGCTCGAATGCGCGTCATTGGTGCCATTACGATTCTATGGGAAAGCGTGATGCCTCCGAGCTGGAGGGGAGAAAAGAGGTTTGAAGCTGAGTGGACCATGATGTTGAGAAGGTGGTTGTAGAGGGGCACGCAGTTGGGAAGAGAATAGAGTGGGATTAAGCTTTGTAATACGTGGGCTGGCTTCCCGAGACAAAGCCGACACAAATGCAGCCCTAACGGGGCAACAGACCCGAGGCTAGAAACACTGCAGCAATGACCCCAGATCGCCTTGACAAAGTACAGTATATTTGGTAGATTCTGCCCACATCATGATACAGACAGTTAACCTCTGATTCCTGTAAAGCGAATCGATGCCTGGCCGTACTCTGTACGATCAATGACGGCATCTCGGAACAGCATTGGCTGACACTTTGGAACGGAATCCAAATGAGGACAAATAGCCCCTCGAAATACAAGGGAACGGAGTTCTGGGGTTTCGACAAGACGGCAATGCCGGACAAAGAATGACAAAGATGTGGCCAAACATGCAAATATCCACCGTCGGCCGCCTGCATGCTGGTGCCGCTCGTGGAAGCGATTTATGGCTCCGAGAACCCGCAGGGGATCTTAGAAGCCATACTACATTCCGTTAAGATAACGCATACAGATATCAATGAGCAGTATGGATGGGTGTATGATGGTGGTAGGTTAATGGTTAACGTTGGTGATCTTGGATGTCGGAGCTGGAACCTGAGCTTCAGTACACCTGCAAGGGACATTTCTAGTTGAAGAAAATGAGAAAAGAAACCCCAAATGATCTCTCAAGGTATAGCAAACGTGCCATGCATTAAACCATATTTGACGTGTCTGCCTTATCTCTCCCCATTCCTTACTTATAAAGGTTCCTTTGGACGAATTATAGCTTGGGCTTGCAACGCCGTAAACACGTGATTAAGTACTGACTCCTCCCTTCCCTTCTAAAAAGTTTATTTGTACCTTCGACAAGGGAAAAATGCAAGTAGTCCAAACGAGGCTGGCTGCCCAAATGTGTGGCTCGTGATGGGAAACGTCCTTTGCGGGAACAAGATCAAGTTGGTGCCGCCCGCAGAAATAGGTCTAGTTAAGTGGCTAACTAGGTTCAAGGTAACGTGTATGGCATGAAACGGGCACATATATATCCTGAGCTGTACGGAGTGATTCTCAGGAGGGGAGTTCCTGTCAAGTAATCTTTATATACAATGAATCCTCGAGCTCGGTGTTCGCCCCCTGCGCCGAGCTGAATCACTGGTATGGTGTCGTTCATGTTTACCCTCTGATCTCGTTCTGAGAGACGCCTGGTATTCTGGAGCATTATAGCAATTTCAAATGAAATGGGTTTAAAATCACAGGAGATGGGGATTACAGTCGTCCCATTTCGGGTAATCGCCAAACTTGTCGTGTACCATTTGTGGCCACTCACTATGAACGCATGCCTGCTTCTTAAGCGGAAGCACACGCGGCCTCTAGTGAGTTAAATAAGGACTTACGTGCGCGAGCAAGCATCGTAGCGACTTCGTTCAAGATAAAGAGCGATGGCGGGCTTTGGTCGATTGGCGTTGCCCTGCCGGAAGTGATGCTATCAGCGAGCCCGAACCCCGCCCATTCGGTCCATTAGCAGAGATAATTTGAAACCTAAGCCGGTAGAAAAAAAACTAAGCACAAGAACTCAATGACAGGCCATATCCCATGCTCACAAAAGGAAGCGGTAATAGTACCCGTGGGGTATCCCGTACTTGGGCTTGCCGTCTTGCACGCCAGCCTTTGACTCTTTTCGTATGTTGATTAGGATCTTGTCATGGACAATATTTCCTATCCGGTAGGGTGAAAAAGAGGCCTATCGAGGTCGAGAATCCGAGGTTACTCCAGTCCTTGTCCTTCACGATCCCTGAGCTGAGCCACGATCCGTTCAAACGGGCGTTGAGCAGATTGAAGCCTGCTGCCGCGAAAGGAACCGTGATGTGACGTGGAGATCTCGAACAAGTTCTAAGGGGTGAAATTACAGTAAAAGGTGACCAGCTCGTGTAGGCATCCCCTTTGGGTCCGCGAGACATAGGCCTTCACTCGCCCGTGAGCCTCCAGAACATGGCCACCGGGGCGAGATCCAAGAGACAAAGATCGCATATTGCGGTTATTGTGCTTATATGGAAATCGAGCTTTATAAGGGGACCTCGGTATTCAGTCGGAGCAACCGAGTTCGCCTGTGTTCTCTGGGAACACCGGCAGGCGCCTGGCACAGAGACCAAGCTGGAGTACATGCGTTGGCAATTTGGCCGTGACGTTTGTCACCCTCGTACTATGCGCTGATGGGAGAAGGGATGGCGCATCCGGAGCCGCGAGGCGGAGGTGAACCTGCCTCAACCACTTCATCAAGAGCCACAGGAAGGTCGCGCCGCAATGTACTTGGAACTGGGCACGTTCTCCCGCCTGCAACGAGCGGCCTCCGACTCCATGTTCCACTAATTTTTCAAATGCTCGCTTGGCACCGACGGAACTTATTATCCTGCGTAGCCTGAGACCGAGATGTACGTGGCACGTGAGGATGATCGAAAACGTGAGGATGATCAAACAACCGGAGAGGATGGTTGGCACTTCGACAGACAAGAGTGCATGAGTGAATTGTGCCCTTTGCTCGAAGCACAGTTCATGCGTAATTGAGTCGTGCCTCGTCCCTTTATACGTAAACCCTTGCTGAAAAAGTCTATTTGACCCCCCCCCCCGGCCGGGTCATCAAGAGGGTCCAACAGACTCTCCCCGCCCAAATACGTGGCTGATATGAGAAAAAGACTTCATTTTGCTGTAACAAGACGGTCGGGCTTCCGATCAAACCTACGCAAGCCCTCAGCTGGGCGCCCTCCTTCCGTTACATCGTGTACCCTGTAAGGGGAGGCTGTTAAAAGCGAATACAATCCATGCACTTTATCTGGAGAGACAGGACACGTACAAACACCAAACCAAGTTCCTCGATTCTGGTGGGTTTGACGTTGGATGGTGCGTTCTTGGACAAACTGCACGTTCCCGAGATTACGTGATTCGAAGTCGGAAAACAGCCGAGACAAAGGCTGCATATGCTGCACTCCCCGACGCTCTTATGTCATCGTTTGGTTTGACTCTGGGATTGTCTCTACTCGTGGCGTGGCTTGCCGCCGACTGGTGATGTGCGCGACCCGAGCTCTGCGAGAGGTTGAATTGGTCGACGTAATAGAACCTCATTTTTCATTTAATCTTCCGCGGAACATTCTAAAGTGCAGTCTAGCAAATGCAAGGAGCCACTGCCATCACGTTGGTTCATCTCGCGTGAGGAGGCATAAAGACCCCAGGTTCCGAGTGCTAGGAGTACAGCTGTTCCTTCAATTGTCAACCGCTCATCCTCCCCTCTGTCCTCTATATCTTTCCGTTCAGTTTTTTTTCTCTTAAACGAGCCAGTACTTGAGCATTATCTCTCAGAGCTACCGTATTCTTCTGTTGTAACAAAGCGCTGTAATGCAGAGCAAGAAACGTAGCTTCGCCGACGTGGATCCTGAGCCGACGTCCAACCACGATAATGCATCCAGTCGAGCCCAGCTCAGCGCAAACATGGTACTTCATGACTCTGGGTCATAGGGACGAACGATGCTGCTCACTACATGATTTTTTGGTAGACACGTAGGCTCGAGAACCTTGCGCCCTGGCGAATCGACTCTTCCTTGATCGAATTCCCGAAACTCGGTCACAACTTCGAGGGAGGATGTGCAGTAGTTTCACGAGCCCTCTTGTCTTTTTTATCGAATGATGCCAAAGCTCAAGTTTTGGAGCCGAAAACTGAGGCAGAAGGAAGCAAAGAAGGAGGAAAACGTAGGAATGACGACGCAGCTGACGGACAGAAGCGCTACATTAATGGTGAGACCTCCAGACGGCGGAAGGTTAGTGACGATCCAGCCCTCTACTTCCATAATGGTCCGCTAACCAGTTCCTCGATCCTTTTATAGCCTGTAGCGGTGAAGAAGATGAAGGTTAAGACAAAAAGTGATGTAGTAAGGGTATTGGGTGTAAGTAAGATTTCTCAGAGTCGCGTAAATATTCGGCACTCAGGGTGTCAAAGCTGGCTATAAGGGAGGCGGAGTTCTTGGTCAGCCATTCCCATGAAAATATCATGAAGCTTGAAGGGTTCGTCGAGGATCGATCGAAAAACGTGTTCTGGCTGGTCTTCCCATGGGAAGAAAACGGGACTTTGAAAGATTTTATCGCCTCTGCGGAATGGGAAATTCCGGAGCGAATCTCACTGGTAAGGACACGCTCCTTTCGTTCGAAGCACCTCTGACACCGCTGTATCGCAGCTGTATGACGTCGCCAAAGGGTTGGAATACCTCCATAATGAGAACTCCCCCATCTGTCATGGAGACCTTAAATCCGTAAGTTGTGACACATTGATGATGATAAACGCCGTAAACTTCAATCTATGTCTTGCAGGCGAACATATTGGTCAACTCAAAGTGTCGCGCCGTAATTACGGACTTTGGCTCCGCTCGTCGTCCGATAACCGAGCATCCCGATAGACAGCGGAAGGGAGCCAGAATCGACCCCGAACCCACAGCGTTGCCCGAAGCGACGTTTTGTCCCTCCACCAATACCATTACTCTGACGCACAACAATTGTACGCTTCGTTGGGCCGCTCCAGAGCTGCTGGAGGAAGGCGATGCTAGCCTCGCTAGCGATGTCTGGGCGTTCGGATGTGTGGGCTACGAGGTCCGCTATACTTATGCGTCGTTCAACCCCCGAGGCTCACAAATTGGCTCTAAAATAGGTCATGACCGACTCAGTTCCATTTGGAGATGTCAAAGACGATGCAAAGGTAGTCATGCGCGTCGTTCGGGGCGATCTCCCGTCCATCTCCCGCGACGCCCGGATGCTCTTGATTCAAGCACTTTGTACCCTTGTGGGGCAGTGCTGGAGCATCTATCCTACCCAGAGACCAACAGCTGATGAATGTCGCAGGGCAATTGGTTGGATGGTAAGTAATCCAGGTTTGAGGTTGATTGCACGTAACTAAACAACCAGTGGTTGTCCAAACAGCCAATGATCGTTCCAAACCCAGCACGCACAGGAGACGCAGCGGATTTGTCGGGCTACTCTGCAGAACTTATGATGCAGCTGGGGTATATGCATAGAAGGCAGAATGACTATCCCAACGCGTTAAAATACTTCGTCAAGGCTCTGAGTCGCTACACCGTTATCGCCAACAGGAACGGGAAAGCCTCCGCGCTACTGGGACTCGCCGAGATACAAGGCTCTCAAAACAATCATAGCCAGGCTGTCGCTTCCTACTCCGATGCGCTACAAATCTACAAAGATATTGGCAACAGAGAAGGGAGGGCCTTCGCACTTCTCGGTCTCGCTGGCATACACCTGGTTCGAAACGAGTACCACCAGGCCGTCATATTCTTCTCCGAGTGCCTACAAATATTTACCGATATCGGTAATAGACTCGGAAGATCCTACGCATTGAGTGGGCTCGCGCGCGTGCATTGGGCTCGAAGCGAGTACGGCCAAGCTGTCACATTGTACCCCGAATGCTTACAAATCCAGACCAACATCGGCGACAGAGAAGGAAGAGCCTATATTCTTTGGAATGTTGCCGAGGTGTATCGGGTTCAGAGCGAATACAACCAGGCCATCACCCTCTACTCTGAGTGCCTACAAATTTATACCGAACTCGGCAACAGATACGGAAGAGCGTGCACTCTTCGCGGTCTGGCTGACGTAGATCGGCTTCAAAACAAGTACCGCCAGGCCGCTACATTATACTCCGAATGCCTGCAAATCTACACCGACACCGGTGACAAACGAATGGGAGCCTCCGCTCTTTGGGGTCTCGCTGAGATACATCGGCTTCAAAAGGCGTACAGTCAGGCCGTCACTCTCTACTCCGAATGCCTGCAAGTCTGCACTGAATCCAGTGACAGATATGGGACATGCCTCGCTCTTTGCGGTCTCGCTGACGTGTATAGGGCTCGAAACGAGCTCAGTCAGGCCATTGCATTTTACTCTCGCTGCCTCCAAATTCGCACGGACATCGATGACACACATGGGAGAGCCTCCGCTCTTTTCGGTCTCGCTGAGGTGCATCGGCTTCGCGGCGAGTACAGCCAGGCTGGCGCAGTCTATTCCGAATGCCTACAAATCCGGATCGCCATCGGTGACAGACTTGGAAGAGCTGAGGCTCTTTTCGGTCTCGCTGAAATGCATCGGCTACGAACCAAGTACAGCCAAGCCCTAAAGCTCTTCTCTAAAGCCTTGAAAATCTCTATTGATATCGGAAGCATATACTGGAAAGCCTTCATCCTGTTTGGCCTGGCTGACACCCATCATGCTAAAGCCCACTACAACGACGCACTTCATCATTATGAACAAGCTGCTGAAGCCTTTCAACAGCTGGGAGACACTACTAATGAAACTGCTGCCCGGACGCGAGTCTCTGATACTCGTCAGTTACTCGCACAGCGCCCAAAACGACGTTTTCTCGCGAAGGAATTTGGTCCGAATCCTACTAAACCCCATCCTGGACCTGCCTTATTACGCAGATGGAAATTATTTTTCGCGGGGTTTTAATCTAGAAAACGTCGCTTTGCGTCGTGTGCTGCGGAAAAGGAGGGACGTAATGGTTCGCGAGGGGATGCGTGATTGAATGGGAACTTGAATTTTTTTGTCGTTTGACTGTGAGGAATGTTATTTGTATATGAATAAATGTCCTTTTATCTCTAGGAGGTTGAGCTTGAGTCAGTGAATCGAGTAACACCGACGCTTCCCGTTTCCACACGATTCCGTCGACCGCGACAACTTCCCTCCGAGCCTTGTTTTCTGACCTTTAGTGAGACATTTCAAGAAAAATTGTGACTTGTATATTCTGTATGCTCGATGTAGTGGAAATAATGATCTTTCTTAGAGAAATAAAATCTCCTGTTGTTAGATGGTTTTACCCTGTAGGGTGGAGCGATTACGCATCGAGCTCGAGTAAGTTGAGGTGATTGTCGTTATTAGATTCGTACAGTTATGAATGGAATATACGTTGTATGAGCCATGCGAGACTGGCGGAGAGGAAATCGAATGGGCGTCGACCGTTGGAATGAGGTTCACTACTGGAGTCTTTCATCCCGAGGCGGTCCATTGTTGCCTTTCAGGAAAATCCAGCAGATGGTCACAGTTATTTGGGATGAAGTAAAAGAGATCGAGTCTCTACACCTTCAGGTGGAGACCTACAGGGTGCTATCTTGTGGTGCATTGTTGGCCCCAGTTCAGACTAAGCACGTCGGAGAGCACGTTTGGGAAAGAACCATTTGAGGAGTGATCCGGCTGGTGGAAATAAAGACTGTTAGGTTGGAAGATTTCCGGTCAAGGAAGGGGGTCTTACGCATTATTTGAGTCCAAGATGGCACCCGAGCACCAGATGCTGAGGAACCGTCGGGTGTAAACGTACGCTTGCTAGGAGACATTGGCCGGCCTGGTCCTTTCGAGCCGAGGCACTTAAATGATGAAGCACTAGGCGCAAATAGCGAGACTACGAGCACGCGATAATTAGACTCCATGAAACCATCTTTCTTCTGGGGCATGTTCCTGGCCGTTTCATTTATGGACTATGAATCTTCCAGTTTCGGCCTCAACTAACTTGATGCATGCTTTTCATTCAGGTTTCCGCCGCTCATGTCGTTCTACGAGACGTGCCCGCTGAGCAAAAGATTACAGCAGTTTCACATCGAAATGGATTCGAGATTAGCGAAGAAGCGGTACTACGGCCTTCCTGTCTTTGGGGGTAATCGCTGCACCTCTCGTGGTAGGTTTGGTGGCCTCTCACTAGAAATGCCTGCCTGGTTCTTGAGCAAAAAGCACTTTCGGTGAAGGAATTGAGAAATTACATGCACGAGGAAGCATTGTCAGAACTTGGTTTAAGACAAAGAGCCATACTGGACTCCGGTAGATTGGCGGGGCCCTGCCCGAAGCGATGCTAATAGCGAGCGCAAAACCCGCCCATTCGGTCCATTCGCAGAGATAATTAGGGAATCTAAGCGCGTGGAACAAGTTTCGTCCAATTAATCAGTAAAATGTCCTTCACGGAGTACGCACGAAACGAAACGGTAGGGATACCCATGCCATATCCCGTACTTCTGGTTGCCATCTTGCCCCCTAGCCTTCGATTCTTTCGTATATTGATCAAAATCTCGTCGTGTACGGTATTCCCTATCTACCCTGCGATAAATAGGCCCATTGGGGCCAAGAATCCGGGGTTATTCCATCTGTCATGCTTCACGACTCCAAAGCTGAGCCACGTTTCATTCAAGCAGGGCATTAAGCAGATTGAAGGGTGCTGCCGCGAGGGGAATCGTGATGTGACTTGGAGATCTCGAAGGGGTTTTTAGAGGTGATATTATAGCCCTATTGAAGTAATGCACGACCCAGAGGCTGACGAGCAGTATGGAGGGATGCACGAGCGGGAGCGGCTGGTGGTTCTTGGACGTTGGAGATGCCAAGTACGTGGAGAGCAGGGTGATGGGGCTGACCAACTCCATTATTATCCCTGTAAAGGCATAGACTTATAGACTGTATATATCTTTAGACTAAAGCAACTAGCAGGAAGGGCTTACACGATAACGTTCCATCGACGGTAAGGCGTTCAAACCACCGCCCCGGCTTCTGTTTGTTGCTTGGAGAAAAAGGACCGTGTGGAGCGTTTTTAACGAGCAAAAGTGGCGTTACTAGAGGGAAGCATTGGTAGAGCCTCAAAGCTCCTGCGTCGTGCGGGTGGTGAAAGGTACGAGTTAGTGTCCCAGAGTTCGTCCAAGGTCCTGACGGATCACACCTACCGAGATACGCGTTGTTCGATAGTAGTGAAATCATCTGTAACCTGAGCTACTGAGTGGTCGAGACTAGTCCGGGTGGTAGTACCCAGTAGGTGGGGGGTCTGACACGCGAGCGGACCCAATTGGGTCACCTGTGACGTCACACTTGGGTAGGGCACCCATCAGGGGTGAAGATGTCGACTAACAAACATGCTTGACCACTAATGTCAAGTGACATTATCATGTTTGAGGTGAGAACAAAGCATATAACTCTCGAGTAACTGCCCGTTGATATAGACTTGCTCCACGCTGCGACCGACAGGGTTCTCATTGGCCCTGCATGCCATTGGGCATGGAATTATGTCTGGACGGACACAAAGAAGAGAAGATTCGAACCTCCAAATTCGACCGAGTCATGAGCTTTATAAACGTATTATAGCAGTGTGCTTCTGAAAGAGCAAGGGGATCGGGAGGTACGGTTGGTCGGGATCCAGCGTCCCGCAGAACGTGGCCACCAAGGCGAGCCTCAAGAGACAAAGATCGTATATTCCAGTTCTTTTAATTATAGGGAAGTAGAGGTGTGTTTTTGTGGGATTTATAAGGGTGAATTGATATTTCGTCGGAGCAACAGGAACCGTGCGCGGCCGCGTGCGTTGGACGTCTGCGGACGCTGCTAGGTGCCTACCACAGAGACCAATCTAGAGTACATGCGTTGACCATGTGACTGCAAGATGGTTCATCCCCTTGCACGCGCCTACGGGATAACATGGGAGAGGGTGGCGTATATGGAGCCGTAGGGCAGAGGTAAACTTGCCGAAACGACTCTATCTAAAGCCGGCTGGGAGGTCGCGCCGCAATTGACTTGTCAAGGGACAAGCCCACCCACCAATGAGCAGTCCCTGACCCCGTGTCTCGCTAATTGTCCAATCGGTCGCTTGGCGTTGGTGGAATTTGTTGCCTTGCACGGGCTGAGAGTGTGACCATGAAGTACGTGAAAACGTGAACATAATCGAACAACCGGGCGGAGAGGGTGCTTGGCACTGCTTTGACAGATATGAATGTATGGTGAATTGTGGCCTTCGCTCGCAGCACCGTCGACTCAGGGTCTCCTCCCTCTGCATGTAATCATAACCCTTGCGAGACGTCTATTTGACCTTCCGCCGGAGCACCAATGTAATCCAACCAACTCTACCCACCCAAATACGTGGCTCATAATGAGAGACAAACATCCTTTGTTTGTAACATGAGGGCCAGGCTCCAGACCAAATTGACACAAGGTCCTCACCTGGGCGTCCTCCTTGCGCCACGCCCGTTTCCGCCAGGTCACGTACCCTCTTAGGTGAGGACGTCAAGTGCGAAGTGCGAGCCAGTGGTGGACCTTACCCAAAGAGACCGGACATGTGTGGACACTGATCAAACCAAGCCCGGTGGGGTGAGATTGGTGGTTGTTGGAAGGAAATAGGGTGTACTATACTTACTTGTCACGCAGTGTATACAGAAGTCTTACTATTTCCTTTGAACTGAGTAGAGGTGGTTGATATGAGAGTACACACTTGAGAGTATGAGTAGAGAGTAAAGCTGGTTGTCCTCGTCAGATCTGAGGGGCATCCAGACAGATGTATTCACGTCTATATATACTATGGAACTACCTATATGATGTAACTATTCTCACAATAACTAAGCGAGCTAAGCGACGGCTATACTCACTATCTAGGCGATGTATCCACTTACAGTGGATCCTATGAATCATTCTTGGAGCTCAGCTCCATAGGAGCTGAGGAGCTTTCGCTTAGAGTGGAGTGTGACATATGCTGTCACTCATGACATAGTGCTCCACGTAACGTCACGAGACATAACATTAATAAAGAACAAATACTAATATATCTTTGGTATAAACATAACCAAATGTTCTATACTTCAACAGTGGTGCATGTCTTGGACGGCATGTTGCGGAACTTACCTAACACACGCACGATCCGAGAGTGGACAACCGCTACGACAAAGACCACATATACTATACCCACTGAATCCCTCTTTATGCCATCGTTTGATTTGACTCCGGAGAGACTGCCCCCACCAATAGATAAAGTGTGCAAAGCGAGCGAGAAGTTGAATCGCGCGATGTGCCAGAACCTCAAGTTCAGTCTTCCGTGGAACATTCCAAAACGTGGTTCGAGCGGAGCAAGGCTCACCGCCTCCCGCTCGCTTACCTCGTGCGAAAGGCATAAACAGCTCGAGTTCTGTTTGGTCGGAACGGGGCTTTGTACATTGACCCGAAACCACTCCTCGTCCTCCTACGTCCTCAATCTGTCCATTCGACTTTTTTTTCTCAGTGGAGCTCGTATTTCAGATTTCTCTCTTATAACCGCCACCTTCTTCCTTTCCGGACAAACCGTGTAATGCAGAACAACAAACGTAGCTTCGCCGACGTGGATCCTGAGCGGCCTGAGCCGACGTCCAACCAGGAGGATGCATCCAGTAGGGCCCAGCTCAGCGCAAATATGGTACGTCGTGCTTTCAAGTCCAAAACACGAACGTTAACGCCCACGAAATGATTTTCTGGTAGACGCGGAGGCTCGAGAAGCTTGCGCCATGGCGAATTGACCTTTCCTTGCTCAAATTCTCGAAACTCGGCCCCAGCTTCGAGGGAGGGTGTGCAGTAGTTTCGCGAGCCCTCTTGTATTCTTCATCGGATGATGCCAAAGATCAGCTTTTGGAGTCGAATACTGGAGGTCCTATGGCGAGCAATGGAGCGTCTAAGTCGGAAGACGCCAACGAATGCCGGGAGCAGGAAGTAAGTCAAGACGAAGCAAGAAGTAGGACGGAGGGCGCAACTGGAGGGCAGGAGCACGAAGATAATGCTGAAATCTCTCGAGGCCGGAAGGTTAGTTGCGTCAGGCACTCTGAGCTTCCATGGGGTCCGCTGACTGGCTCCTCGATTCTTCGTCATAGCCCATAGCTGTCAAGAAGATGAAGGTGAAGACGCGAAGTGATGCAGTGAAGGTATTGGGTGTAAGCACAGTTTCTCACAACCGCAAAGGATTCGACGCCAACGCTTTTCTTAGTTGACGATCAGGGAAGCGGAGTTCTTGGTCAGCCACTCCCATGAGAACATCATAAAGCTCGAAGGGTTTGTGGAAGACGTGTCGAAGAATATAATCTGGTTAATCTTCCCCTGGGAGCAAAACGGGAACTTGAAAGAATTCATCGCTGCGGACGAGTGGGAAATCCCGGAGCGAATCTCGCTGGTACGATCCCGTTCCTTCCCTTCGAAGCACATCTGAAACAGCTATATCGCAGCTTCATGACGTCGCCAAGGGGATGGAATACCTCCACACCCGAAAGCCTTCCATCTGTCATGGCGACCTAAAATCCGTAAGCGGCTGGACATTGATAAGGAAGCGGGTAGCAAACGTTGATATATGCTTTGCATGCGAACATACTGGTCAACTCGGAGTACCGCGCCGTAATCACGGACTTTGGCTCCGCCCACCATCCCACCACCAAGGATCTCGATAGGAAGAAGAAAAAAGCCAGAATCGATTCCGAACCCGCACCGTCACCCGAAGCGACATTCTGTCCCACCACTAATACCATTACCCTGACGCATAACAACTTTACGCTTCGCTGGGCCGCTCCGGAGCTGCTGGAGAAAGATGATGCTAGCCTCGCTAGCGATGTCTGGGCATTCGGATGCGTGGCTTACGAGGTCAGCTAAACTGATGCGTTTGTCTCTGACAGAAATTCACAAATGGGTTCCAAAATAGGTGATGACCAACTCAATTCCATTCGAAGACGTCAAGAATAATCTCATGGTTGTCCAGCGCGTCGTTCAGGGCGATCTTCCGTCCGTCTCCAGTGACGCCAGGATGATGTTGATTCAAGCACTTTGTACCCTTGTGGGGCAGTGCTGGAACATCGATCCCAGCAAGAGACCAATAGCCAAGGACTGTCGAGGCGCAATCAGTTGGATGGTGAGTCAAGCTGACCTAAAGTTGATGGCACTCAACTGAACTAGTCTTGCTTCAGCCGATGATCGTTCCAAATCGAGTGCGCGCAACGGACGCGGCGAGTTTGGCGGATCGCTCTGCAAGGCTTCTGATGCAGCTGGGACATATGCATCGAAAGCAGAGTGACTACGCGAGCGCGTCAGAATACTACACCAAGGCTTTGGGTCTCTATACCAGTATCGACAACAGTAAAGGAGAAGCCAGCGCACTGTTGGAGCTCGGCCAGATACGTAAGCTCCAGAACCGTCAAAGTCAGGCCGTCACATCCTACACCGAGGCTCTAGAAATCCACACCAAAATAGGCGATATACGGGGGAGAGCCTCCGCTCTTTGGGGTCTCGCTGAGATGCATCGGCTTCAAAACAATCACGATCAAGCCGTTAAGTTCTATTCCGAGTGCCTAGAGATCCGGACCAACATCGGTGACAGGCAAGGGAGAGCCTTCGCTCATTTGGGTCTCGCTGCGGTACACAAGGCTCGTAAGGAGTACATCCAGGCCGTCACGCTCTACTCTGAATGCCTACAAATCTGGACCGACATCGGTGACAGACAAGGGAGAGCCTCCGCTCTTTCGGGTCTCGCTGCGGTACACAAGGCTCGTAACGAGTACACCCAGGCCGTCACGCTCTACTCCGAATGCCTACAGATCCGGACCGACATCGGCGACAGACAAGGGAGAGCCTTCGCTCTTTGGGGTCTCGCTGAGGTGCATCGGCTTCAACACAAACACGATCACGCCATTACGTTCTATTCCAAGTGCCTACAGATCCGGACCGACATCGGTGACAGAAAAGGGAGAGCCTCCGCTCTTTTGGGTCTCGCTGGGGTACACAAGGCTCGTAACGAGTACAACCAGGCCGTCACACTCTACTCCGAATGCCTACAGATCCGGACCGACATCGGTGACAGACAAGGGAGAGCCTCCGCTCTTTGGGGTCTCGCTGAGGTGCATCGGCTTCAAGACAATCACGATCAAGCCGTTAAATCCTATTCGGAGTGTCTACAAATACAGACCGATATCGGTGACAGACAAGGGAGAGCCTTCGCTCTTTTGGGTCTCGCTGACGTGCACAAGGCTCGTAACGAGTACATCCAGGCCGTCACGCTCTACTCCGAGTGCCTAGAGATCCGTACCGACATCGGTGACAGACAAGGGAGAGCCTCCGCTCTTTCGGGTCTCGCTGACGTGCATCGGCTTCAACACAATCACGATCAAGCCGTTACGTTCTATTCCGAGTGCCTACAGATCTGTACCGACATTGGTGACAGACTTGAAGGGAGAGCCGACGCTCTTTGGGGTCTCGCTGGGGTATACAAGGCTCGTAACGAGTACATCCAGGCCGTCACGCTCTACTCCGAATGCCTACAGATCCGGACCGACATCGGTGACAGACAAGGGAGAGCCTC
>WSTX01008135.1:0-15365 GCA_019633405.1 Tulasnella sp. 408
GAGGGTGTTCCTCCAGCCGCATGGCCGACGTCTGGATCCCTGAGGGTCGAGAAGCTATCCGCCAAATACTCGAACGATGGACCGAATGTTCTTCATGATATAAGCTTCGAGATCAAGTCAGGAGAACATGTCGGTGTTGGTACGTGGTATCCTGAGTAGTACAAGTCACCAAGACTGATAAAACATTCGTGCTCAGTTGGTCGGACTGGAGCTGGCAAATCCTCTCTAAGTTTATCTCTCCTCCGTATGATCCCCACTACCGGATCCGTGTTCTTTGATGGTGTGGACACCCAGAAAATCAACCTCGACTCTCTCCGAAACAACATCACCATCATTCCACAGCAACCCGAGTTGATCAGTGGGACGTTGCGCTATAACTTGGATCCATTCGCAGAACATGACGATGCCGAGCTGAATGCATGTCTGCGTTCCGCTGGACTCTTCAACCTGCAAAGTGAAGATGACGAAGACAAGATCGGGTTGGACTCGGAGGTCGCAAGCGGAGGCACAAATTTCAGTCTCGGGCAACGACAGATCATCGCTCTGGCAAGAGCTATGGTCAGGAGGAGTAAAATTTATCTGCTTGGTCAGTTTCGTTTGTTCCTGCTGCAAGCCGGTAGCTAACATCCACCACAGACGAGGCAACTGCTTCTGTCGACTACAAGACGGACGCCGCCATTCAAGAAGCGATCGCCACGGAATTCAACGACATGACCCTGATCATCGTCGCCCATCGTCTGCAAACGATCATGAACGCAGACAAGATCTTGGTCTTGGATGCTGGCCGCGTGGTAGAGTTCGATACTCCACAAGCTCTTCTAGCCAAGGACGGCAGTCGCTTCAAGGCATTGGTGGATGGGAGTGGGGATAAGGACGCTTTATACGAGTTGGCGAGGAAGAAGGGCCAGGGGTCGTCCCATGACCCAAAGTAACACAAAAATCTCTAGGCTAGTTTGATGCCCAAGATAAGACGAGGCACTCGAGAGCATCTCATAACACGGACATATTGTAAAAAAAATGATAACATAACATCGGTCTAGGCGACGCTAACTTCGTGCTTAGTCTCCTGGTTTCAAAGGAAGCTTTCATGATGCCGAAACCAATACTATAGCATTCCGTGCCCTCGTATGCGATATCCTTGTGATATTCCCGCTACGAAGTAGTGGGTTTCTTTCAAGGGGGTGGTCGTGGTTTTGCGCTGTCTGCGCGCCGCTCCTCCCGTCTCACCTCACTTCAACCCTCCTCCATCAGTCCACCTGTTCCTTCCTCCCTTCAACATGTGATTTACCACCGACAGGTACAGCGCGTGAGTGTGTGCGAAAGCTTGAATCGAGCGGCAACACCTCAACTTCGTCGTCCAGACTTTCACGGAATATCTGATCCGCAGGGGTAGCATTCGAAAAGCCTCTGCCTCACGTTCGCCCGCATCAAGCATGGAGGAGGGGATTTATAAGGAGCCAGGTTTTGGGGAGACATCGCGGTTCGGTTTCAACCTACACCACTCGCGATTCTTCCCCTCCTCGCCTTCCATTCCCTTGCGTTCGCTCTGTGAGCCCTTACTCGAGCTTCGCCTATCTTTAATCCTCAGTCTTCGTACCATCCAACGATACAATGCCGAACGACGAAAACATCACTGCAGACACTGTTGGTGCGTCAGTGCCTAACTACGCAGACTCCTCTGGCAGGGTCCAGCTCACCGCGAACACGGTACGTGTTTAGTGGCCTTATGTAACATCTTCATTACTGAATAACATAACATTATGGTAGAGAGCTAGGCTGGAAAAGCTTGAGGAGTGGCGAATCGATCCTGTCTGGTTCAAATTCCCGGAACGCGGCCCCAACATCGAGGGAGGGTATGCTGTGGTGTCGAAAGCCCGTCTGGCCTTCTCATCCAGTCAGCGCGTAGAGCACGTCGTGGAGTCGAGCGGCGGAGAACTCAAGCCCAACAATCGTCTCGCAAAGCTGGACACCGACAACGGAGATCAAGAATCAGAGGGAAACCAAGAGGAAGAGAAGCAGAGGGACAAAGATGGAGCTGAAGAAGGGGATGAGGAAGCTGATCTCTCTGGACAGTGGAAGGTCGGTCGTGATCTAGCCCTCCCGGCTTCCCCGGGGACCCGCTGAGCATCTCGTCGACTCGAACGCTCTAGACTGTGGCCGTAAAGAAGATGAAGATAAAAACACAAGAAGATGTGGTGCGGGTATTGGGTGTAAGCACGGTTCTTTACAGTCGTGTGAGGATTCGGAACTGAGTTTTTCCCAGTTGACACTCAGAGAGGCGGAGTTTTTGGTCAGGCTTTTACATGAAAACATCATCACGCTGGAAGGATTCGTCGAAGACGTGTCAAATAATATGATCTGGTTGGTCTTTCCCTGGGAGGGCAACGGTAACCTGAAGGACTTTATCGCGTCGGCCAACTGGGAAATTCCTGAGCGTATCTCGCTGGTAAGACCTCATTTCTTTTCTTTGACGACATCTAATATTTGTTCTCAAGATCAACGACGTGGCAAGAGGAGTGGAATACCTTCACGGGATAAAGCCCCCCATATGTCATGGGGACTTGAAATCCGTAAGTCGTCACACGATGGACTTGATGCACTAGACAAACGCTTGGAGGATGCTTTTCAGACCAACATACTTGTTAACTCAGAGTTCCGCGCGGTAATCACCGATTTTGGCTCCGCACGGCATCCCGTCGCCAAGAGTCCCAACCAGGAGAGTGAGCGAACTCACAAGGAACCTCAACCCGCACCGTCACTCGAAGCAACGCATTGTCCCTCAACCAACACCATCACCCTAACGTGTAACCACTACACGCTCCGTTGGGCCGCTCCAGAGGTGCTGGAGGAGGGCGACGCTACCCTTGCCTGCGATATCTGGGCGTTAGGATGGGTCGCTTACGAGGTGGGCTTAACTCTGCCTCTACATCGTTCTACCAGCGAGGCTTACAACGAGACGCCGGAATAGGTCATGACAAACACTATTCCGTTTCAAGATGTTAAGGACGCCATGGTGATAAAGCGCGTCGTTCGGGGGGATCTCCCGTCCATCTCTAGTGACGCTCGGATGTTGTTAATTCAAGCGCTGTGTAGCCTTATGAGGAAGTGCTGGAACATGGAACCCAAGGAACGGCCGAGTGCCAAGGACTGTCGAGAATCAATCGGTTGGATCGTGCGTCGTGCTGCTTTAGGGTCATTCTGAACGTGGTTGAACTCATTCTGATTAATAGCCGATGATTGCTCCGGACCCAATGCGTTCGGAGGACACGACGGTTTTACTGAATCGCTCTCCGAAGCTTCTGACAAGGCTCGGACGGATACACTTCCAGCAGGACGACTATTCCACAGCGTCGCAGTACTTGACCGAGGCTTTGGCCATATATACAGATAGTGGCGACAGTCAAGGGAGAGCTGACGCACTTTGGCAGCTTGCTCAGATACATTGGATACAGGATGAGTACGACCAGGCTGTCACGCTTTACTCCGAGTGCCTACAAATCTGGACCGACCTGGGCGACAGGCGAGGGAGAGCCTACGCTCTTTCGGGTCTCGCCGATGTGCATCGGCTTCGAAACGAGTACAGCCAGGCCATTGTCTTCTACTCCGAGTGCCTACAAATCTGGACTGACATCGGCGACAGGGGAGGGAGAGCCCAAGCGCTTCGCGGTCTCGCTAATATGCATCGCCTCCAAGAGGAGTACAGCCAGGCCATGGCGCTCTTATGCGAAGCTCTCACAATATCTACCGAAATCGGCGACAGATACGGGAGGGCCTTCACTCTGCAGTGCATGGGTGACACGCATTGCGACCAAAATGACCACAGTAGTGCGGCTCATGACTATGAGCAAGCTGCTGAAATCTATAAACAAATTGGAGACCCTGATGAAGCTATCGTCTTGGAGCGGGCGGCTAATATGCGTCAACTAATGGAGCAAGGGGCCGCATGAGGCTTGGGTGGGGCGCCGTTCAGGGTTGGGTGGGATGTTGATCATCGTTCACACCACAGTATAACAGATATGATGTACATCGTATGCAAACCTTCTTCTACTTTCCACATTCTCAACTCTTGGCCGTTCGGCTTGTGGTGCGATTGATTGGTGCCTTTTTCCAACTGGGTCTCTCTTCAACCATGGTGGCTTCCGCGTCGAGGCAATTTTTCTCCTAACGAGTAATTCCCCGACCCCCTGATTGAGCGAAGCCAGAGGGAGGGTTTTGTCAGCCCCAAATGTTGAGGCACGTGGATACCTGCAATCCCCCGAATCCCTGACGTCATTCCGCTTCCGCCCCCGCCCGGACAGTCTCATCTTACGGCACTTTGCATAATTGTTTGCCAAATCGAGTTTTGAATCGCAGATTATGAGAAAAATCAGCACAGGGATTTCACTAAGTATGTGCTGTGAGATGTGATGTTGAAAACAGAAGCGGACGGAGCAGGCTCGCACCCGAGCTTGCCCAAGCCCCGCCCGGCAAGCTTTGCCAACAAATTCGTAGCGGGTCACGTCGCAGACCTGAGACCTTCACCGGTCTTTTGTTTTGAGGGCCTGAATAGAATACGTGCAACTTTTCCAGGTCACGTGAGCGTGTTTGCCTTTGGGAACGGGGGGCCGAAATCAAGCCGTCTCGCGGGGCACATGGGATCTCGCCGAGCTTTCACACCATCCCCTTACTTGAAAGAACCACCGATCGCGTTCAGAGTCTTGTTTCTTGACTAATTAGGGTGTCATACTCTCACTCCGTGCCCACTCTTCTGAATTCCAACGCCCGAATTAGGCAAACTCCTATGTCGAACCCTTCGCCCGAGCTCTTCGAAGTCAAAGCCCAGGGAAATGTTGCAGACGCACAGCGCCAAGAGAAATCCTTGGAGCAACAACTCGCAGCCATTGATTTGAACGGTCCACGGTCAGATACAGAGTCCGAACAACCGAGAAGGAAGCTTTCTGCTGTGAGTAGCAACAGAGTCCTGCGCTGTACGCCCTCCTGACTGACTGGATCATCATGTGCAGAGAGATCTCCTCGACGCGCTCTCTAGGAGGCGCTTAGAGATTACTCGGATCAACCTGACCGCGGACGGCCCTGAAGCCCAAGGGGGCAATGGACAGGTAGTGGTTGCCACCCTCGATTCCGACGACAGCACCTCACTGGAGTCGGGAAGACAAGTGGCCGTTAAGAAGTTCATATTCAGTGATAGCGTAGATGAAGAAAATTTCCTTCGAGTAAGTTCGGGTTCACTTGCGGAGTGGGACGTCAACCTGACTTAACCACTCAGACCTTCGCCAACGAACTGCATATACTGGATGGGCTGGACCACCCTCAAATCGTCAAAATAGTTGGGTTTGTGGAAGATGCTGAAAACCGGATAGCATGGCTGGTATTTCCTTGGGAAGCCAACGGCAACGTCCGTGAATTCCTGCTTTCGGGTACATGGGAGCTGCCCGAACGGGTATCTTTGGTATGTCCTTGCCTCATTCTCATCGGGTGTCGGATTAATACGAGCATTATCGTACGAGATTAGATAAAAGATGTGGCAATTGGACTCGAATATCTCCACAGTCGCCAGCCACCCATCCGCCACGGGGATCTCAAATCAGTGAGTTCTTTCGACACTTTTGACATATACTATCCGATAACGGACTTCTCTTCCTTCAGCTCAACATCCTTGTCAACTCCGAGCATCGAGCCGTAATCACAGATTTCGGTTCCGCGCGCATCCAGACTGAGGCCCGTGGAGCTCAAACTTCGAGCGGTTCGCGTGACCGCCAAGAAGCCTCTGATTCCAACCTCGCGTCTAATGAAGGGTTCCCAGAGGTCACAGTCTCACCAACCGATGGCCAACTGACATTGACGGGTCCGAGCTGGTCGTTCCGATGGGCGGCACCGGAGATTTTAAACGAGGAGGAGCCGGGCTTGGCAAGCGATATATGGGCGCTGGGCTGGATTGCCTGGGAGGTATGTGCGGTTTGGGTATGGATCCTATGATTCTCTCACAGCTGGTACCGTCCCCTTTGCAACAGGTCGTCACAGACAATTATCCGTTTCCCGAGGCCAAGACGAACAAGTTGATCACGATAAATGTCATTATGGGGCGACTACCCAAACTATACGACGATGATCAACTCTCGCAGATCGGACAACTCTGCTATCTGATGGTGCGATGTTGGAAACCTGAGCCGAAGGAGCGGCTATCTGCAGCTGAGTGCCGGAATGCCGTTCAATTCATCGTAAGTCGAGTTAAATTAGGGATTGGTTCGAGCAAGACTGACTTTGAAGGGCGACAGCCGTCCACGATTCCTAGGACAAGAAGTGACGGAATCTCTCAGATCCGGTCTGCTGCTCTATTGGTGGAAATGGGTAGAATTCTTCAGCGTCAGTACAAGCACGAGGAAGCTTTGAAGCTTTTTGAGGAAGGCCTCGCAATCGCTCAACCCGCTGGAGATAAAGCAACGACCGCACTTGCTTTCTACAACGGCGCTAGTAGCCACTTCAGAATGTTCAACTACGACAAAGCGGAACGATCGTGCAACGAATCGCTGGCCATTTTCACGAGCATCGGAAGCAGCGTTGGCCGAGCGCAAGCGTTGTTCAGACTCGGAGATATTCACAAACTGCAATCCGACCATGATAAAGCAAAGGAGTGTTACGGCCAAGCGCTGGCCATCTTCACGGACCTCGGACATAGGCTTGGTCACGCAAACGCGCTGGAGAGGCTCGGAAGGATTCACCGGACGCGAGCCGAATATGCCGAAGCGGAGGGCTCTTTTACTGAAGCACTTGCCATCTACACCAGCATCGGAAACAGTCTTGGTCAAGCGAATTCATTGGAGGGACTAGGAGAGATACACCAAGTGCGAAAGAATTACGACAAAGCAGTAGAATATCTCGAGCAATCACTGGAAATCTCTAAGAGCCTCGGAGACAATCTTGGCGAAGCGAACACCTTGCGGAGACTCGGACTGATTCACCAGGCGCAATCCAACCATGCGAAAGCAGAGGAAGTCTTCAGCCGAGCACTGGCCCTCTTCACGAACATCGGTGAGAGCCTCGGCAAAGCGAATGTGCTCTTTGGACTCGGGAAAACGTACCAAACACGGTCCGATGACGCTAAAGCTGAGGAATTCTTTAACCAAGCACTAGTCATTTACACGCGACTCGGGGGAGGTCTTGGTCGAGCAAACACTCTACTGAGACTCAGCGAGGTGCTGCTCCGCCAGGCTCGGTTTTCCGAAGCCAAACCCTTTCTTCACGACGCCGCTGAAATCTGCAATCAAATCAATTATAAAGCGGGTCAATCTCGCTCAAAAGAGCTTTTGGACTGGGTTCTCGAAGCGGAGAAGTCGTCGATCGAGCCGTCAAACCAGTGAACTCTGGCAACTTCTTCGGCAAAGCCAAGACTGGAGGAAGATGTAGCTCATTGGTCAGGGGTCATTCCCGTCTGTTCGCTTTTCCTTTTTTTTTCCTCTCTGCCGTCTCGGAGTTCAGTCGATACAGTTTTTCTGTAATGTACCGTTTCTAGTTTCTAGTTGGAAATGTAACGCATGAGAGCACCTGAGTCTACGTACTCTATCCCCCGACTTCTAAGGTAGCGTCGCCCCGGAGCGATATGGACGTATATTTCGTTCCATCGGATTCGCAACGCTATATCCCAACAAAAGAACACCAACATAACTCCGGATCCCGACTTAGTCTTCCAGGGCTCTAAAAGGGAAATCGATCAGACCGTCAGGTTGACCGATGGCATGATATCAAGCTCACCTTGGCACAGCCTCCCATACTAATCCATGCCTCAAACCTGCCATGTTCCTCTTCAAGCTCTCCTCGTTCTTCCCGATCACGATAGGTTGGGGTATCAAGTGCGACCAGTACCAACCGAAATAGATCTGAAGTGATCATATTTTCGGGGTGTCCTGGCTCGTGCGGCGCGGCAACCTCCCGGATATATCGGAGGGTTTCAGCCAAAGGTGTGCAGAACTCGTCAGTGTCCGGGCTAAATGAGATAGTGGTAAGGATACCTCAGCGTCTCTATGGATCAGTTGAGCTACTCACACGAATAGATATTCATCTAATCTGCGTAAAAGTATCCTGACGTATTGATCTTTGTGCCCTCGCAGTGCGTATCGCTTTTGAGCCGCTGGACCCCGGACGTCTAATTCGATATTTCGTATTATACGCCCCATAGAAGCGAAAAATCCGGTCAGGCCCACGTCACTGTGTTCACATGCATAACGAAAAATGTGAAGACAGATTTGATAGACGTCAGACCGATCACCGTTGTAGTCATCCAGTAGCTTTGAGAATATCTCGAGAGCTTCCAAAAGAAATGGAACACTGCTATAGTTCTGTCGACTACACTCGAATCAATAAGCGTCAAAACAGTCGTGAGAGGGCCCAGCAGGATACTCACCTGCCATATGTTGTCTTGACTACTTCAAAGAGCTGAGGAAGCTGTGCGTACCTCTCGGTTTGGCGACAGGAAATATACAATTTGGCCGCACAGCAGAGGGCACGTAATAACTGGCGCGATATAGTGAAATTCGCCAGACTCCTGATCGCGCGCAAGAGGTAAACTCGGCCGTACGGATGGATTGTACTTAAGAATAACTCCTGAAGCACTATCCCGAGGAGTAGCAGATGATTAACATCCTTCAGGTCGCCGTCCCACAAATTCCTCTCCAACCCCGCCCAGCGTGCAAGGGGGCGAAAGTACATGACCTGGTCATGAGACAGCACCGGTTGAACTTGTAGAGAGTTTTTGATCGCAAGTGCTCGGTCCTTAGGAGGGGCCAAGTCCATGATGGTCCCCACGGAGAGCGCCAGATGAAGGATCGCAGAAGCAAATGCTTTGGTGGCGGCTTCGGGCACAGTCCGCAGCTGCGTTGGTAGACTTCGTGAGGATTTACTAAATGTCGAATATAGGTCATGAAGCCTGTCAAAGAAATCGGCATCGCTCAGCAATTGTCGCAGGCTTTCTTTATCATCAATGGCGCAGATGTTTGTGGCAGCGTGGATGAGGGCCGCAGTGTGCTCCGAGGTTAGGATCACACGCTTCACTGTGCCGACAATCAGATCGTTGGCCGTTTCCTCTTTTCGACCAACCAGCGTTAGTGTGCGAGACGTGATTTCCTGCGCCAGCCTCCACGAATTGCCTTGCGCTTCCTCACCCCTTCTCGCTGCCATTTGTGGTTCGGTGCGGCTGCGTTGTTTCGGTAGAATCTCGTGCAGGTAGGCTTTCAGGAAGATAACGAGCCATAAAAATGCAACCATTACTAGCTTCATTCGATCTATGGTCCAGCAGAGGAGATGCGAAAGCGGGCTCTGATACGGACACATCCGGTCCCAGGTCGCACAAACCGCCGCGCCGACCGTGATTGCGAGTCCCGCACCCACAATTGCGGAGATGGAAGTCGACATCGACGTGCTAAGGGTGCGGAGATAGAGAATGAATGAGATGCAGAAAATGACGAGACCGACTTGAAGCAGACCAGGGAGAATGTCGTCCAGAACCAGCTCTAACCGCCAGCGTTGGGCCCCCATTTGCCTACGAAGCTGCTCTTTCCGCTGGTGTGCGGCACCGCCACCGCTGCGTTTGCGGTAGTACACGAGCCATTGCTGACCGAGGACCGCGAGGAAGGAAGACATGAGCGCGCACGTCAAGCTCACGGCGAATAAAATGTTGACTGGGTAAATTGCAGGGGGAGGGGCGAAGGTGGCAGATGGAAGGTCCGCCTCTGAATTAATGGTGACATTCCCTCCTTTGACCAATTGCAACAACAATGCGTTGGTATCGTCCGCAGGGTCAGCGCTCATCATGGGAAGCGTGAGTGCGAGAAATGCGGAATTGACGCCAGCGAAGAGACCGGCCTACAAATCACAACACCTGGTTTTAGCCTGGGCCGATAAACAGAGAAAAGAAAAGCACTGTACGAATATGAGTAGACCGTCGAGCTGCGACTTGAGCCTTTTGGTCAAGTCTTCGTCGAGTTCATCCGCGAGCTGGTCGTAGTAAGAGTAAAACTTGCCACCATCCTCCCCGAACCGAGCAGGTATCTCCGGGCGCTCAGTGATTGGTTGCTCGAAAGCGTATGCAGTTGTATTCATCGAAGGGACAAGAGGTCGAAAGAGGTTCGACGATTGGCTATGTGGTGTGAGAGGAACACAGTCGACACCAGGCGCGGCGAACCATGTGGTCCGTGCACTTCGCTTACCCAGCGACGGGCATCGGGCTTAGTCAGCAATCGCAGACTTGGACTGGTTGGGCCCACTCCTTTTTTTGGAAGCTGCAACAGTCCTGTCAGCGAGCACATACGTGTAGATCGACTACGGAGTCTGAAGCTATTGTACCTCTGATCAATTATCGTTGCTTTGGTCACCACATGCAACGGTATCGAACCAAGCTTCCGGGAGCACCCTTGGTGGTGCTTCGCTCTGTGGCCATTCGTACGAGGATCTATGGAAGTGGTGTCCGACTTTGTGCCACTTGTGTTTGCGCTTCATTTGCGGTTTTGTCCTCTTGGCTGCTCCGAATGTATGTCGTCCTAGCTGGGTCCCTAACGCGATCCGCTGTTGCTTTATACATAGGGCGCCCCTGGCATGCACTCCGAGCAATTGCGAAGGAAACACATTCACCATTCTGAGTGGTTGTGCCATCCGCCACGTGACTGTTCGGGAGGTCCCGCGTTTCCAGCGCGCCGCGATCCTGTCTTTCCTTTTTGGGCAGATCCGGGCATGGTTTCAATTCGGCGCGCATGTACTCCTTTGACCTGCACGTGAAAACACTGCGGGTGTTGGCACAGTCTCTCGACTATAACGTAGCCCTCGCTCCACTTTCGGACCATCAGAGGCTGACTGTGGGCTGAGGCTCTGCGTCGTTCCGACTCTGTCAACGTATGTACGTGCAATCGCTCGTGATATGGATGGAGAGGAACTCGGCCTTGGCCGCTTCGTGTTGGTGTGTGTAAATGAATGTTAAGGCACCGCTCCAAGACCTTGGATCCCTTTTCACCGGACTCTGCTGAGGGAAATGTTCCGCCTTACCCAATACAAACAATCGCCGTGTTTGGACGCTCACTCTCGACCGGGTCACGATGCGCTATGTTGCTTACTCTACGTCCGTTCCCTGTTCCCAAAGTGTCGCTGCCAATCAACACTATGCACCGCTCCAAGAACTTCAAGTCGCGTTCACCGGATTCTGCCGAGGGAAGTGTCTTCGCTCCACCCAATACAAACAACTACCGTCCTCGGACGCCCACTCTCGACAAGGTCACAATCGGCTATGTTTGGCTCCTTGCTATCTTCCCCAAAAGCTCTCTATTGACTGGCGCTCCGTTTCCTTCTCCCGCGTCGAAGCAGCGTTCAAATGAAGTCACTCATTCATGAGCATTCGCACAGCAGCACCCACCTAGCAATCATACGCTACCAGACCCGAGTCGCCTTGGTCGAGCTTTTCACCGCCGGCGTTCTCACCACAACTTTATGACTCTTTCTCTGACGCAGTCGACGAGCTGGACCGATTGTCACGTAGTCCCTTCGGGCGTTAAAACACATCTTTAGTAGGGGCTCTTGCATTCGAACGTGAATACGATCCGGGTATGGGCCTGAGGCTACGGCATTTGTGAGGGACCGGTGTCAAGGCGAACGCCGAGTTGGGGTTCTCTGCCACGTTATGCAAGACTCTGGGAGTACTTGGCTCCTGCTGCGTTCAGGTACATTCCTCTCTGTGGTTTCTCCCGGGCGCGGTTGAGACTGATTCTGTTTGCTCCGCGAGGGAATGGGCCCCTGTGATTACTCCCTACTATGGGGACCACAGTTTCTCGGTAGTATTGTGACGAAGTTTTCATTGATAGAACGCCTTGAGAAGGGAATTCCTGCCGGGTTTGTCGCTTTTTTACCTATATATAATACTAAAAATATTGTGGTGTGAGAATCAGTGTACATGGGGCCCACGAAGAGGGCTTCCCGTCAAGCACGTGTGAGATCCCGCTTATCTGCATGTCTTCTCATGCTACTTTAGAATGAGCCGGAGTTGTAATCTAGCACCCAGCCTATAGGGATACGGAGTGTTAATGACTCATTTTGGCCTACAGTGATCGTACTGCTTTGTACAGAACTCCCGACTTTAACGTATATGGATGTACATTTCGATTCATCGGAGTCGCAACGCTATATCCCAACAAAAGAACACCAGCATAACTCCGGATCGCGACTTAGTCTTCCAGGGCTCTAAAAGGGAAATCAATCAGACCGTCAGGTTGACCGATGGCATGATCTCAAGCTCACCTTGGCACAGCCTCCCATACTGATCCATGCCTCAAACCTGCCATGTTCCTCTTCAAGCATTCCCCGTCCGTCTAGATTACGATAGTATGGGTGATCAAGTGCGACCAGTACCAACCGAAATAGATCTGAAGTGATCCTATTTTCGGGGTGTCCTGGCTCGTGCGGCGCGGCAACCTCCCGGATATATTGGAGGGTTTCAGCCAAAGAGTAGCAGAGTTCGAAAGTGTACCAGCTAAATGATATAGTGGTCAGGATACGTCAGTGTCTCTATGGATCACTTGAGCTACTCACGCCCATACATAATTATCTAATCTGCGTAAAAGTATCCTGACGTATTGATCTTTGTGCCCTCGCAGTCCGTATCGGTTTTGAACCACCGGGCGCCGTACATCTGATTCTATATTTCGTAGTAAACGCCCCATAGAAACGAAAACTCCCATCAGGTTCCAGTCGTCAAGTTCACATGCATGACGAAAAATGTCAAGACAGATCTGATAGACCTCGGACCGATCTTCGTTGTAGCCATCCAGTGCCTCAATGAGTTGATCGAGAACTTCCGAAACAAATAGAACACTCGTGGAGTCCTGTCGACTACACTCGAATCAATGAGCGTCAAAACAGTCGTGAGAGGGCCCAGCAGGATACTCACCTGCCATATGTTGTCTTGACTACGTCAAACAGCTGAGGAAGCTGTTCGTGCCTCTCGGTTTGGCGACATGAAGTATACACTTTGGTCGCACAGCAGAGGGTGCCTAATAGCTGGTGCGACATCGTGAAATTCGCCAGACTCTTGATCGCCGTCAATAAGTACACTCTGTCGGAGCCAGTCCATGCATCGCAAAATAAGTGTTCAGACAATATGCCGAGGAGTAGCAGATAATTAACATCCTTCAGGTCGCCACCCCACAAATTCCTCTCCAACCCCGCATAGTATGCAAGCTCGTAACAGGACCTGAGCAGGTCATGAAACGACACCGATTGAACTTGTGGAGAGTTTTTGATCACAAGCGCCCGGTCCTTAGGAGGGGCCAAGTCCATGATGGTACCCACCGAGAGCGCCAGATGAAGGATGGCAGAAGCAAATGCTTTGGTGGCGGCTTCGGGCACAGCCTCCAGTTGCCCCGGTATTCTTTGTGAGGATTCCCTAAATGTCGAAAATAGGTCATGAAGCCTGTCAATGAAATCCGCGTCGCTCAAAAACTGTCGCAGGCTCTTTTCGTCATCAATGGCGCATATGTTTGTGGCAGCATGGATGAGAGCAGCAGTGTGCTCCGAGGTTAGGATCACACGCTTCACCGTGGCGACAAACAGATCGTTGGCCGTTTCCTCTTTTCGACCAACCAACGTTAGTGTGCGAGACGTGATTTCCTGCGCTAATCTCCACGAATTGTGTTGCGCCTCCCCACTCTGGGAAGAGGATTCGCTGGGGCTGCCCGATTCTCCGGCTTCCAGTTGTAGTTGGGTACGGCAGCTTTGCGTCCGTAAGATCTCTTGCAGGTAGGCTTTCACGAAGATGATGAGCCATAAAAATGCAACGATTACCGGCTTCATTCGATCCATAGTCCAGCAGAGGAGATGCGAAAGCGGGCTCTGATACGGACACATCCGGTCCCAGGTCGCACAAACTGCCGCGCCGACCGTGATTGCGAGTCCGGCACCCACAACTGCGGAGATGGAAGACGACATCGACGTGCTAAGGGTGCGAAGATAGAGAATGAATGAGATGCAGAAAATGACGAGACCGACTTGAAGCAGGCCAGGGAGAATGTCGTCCAGAACCAGCTCTAACCGCCAGCGCTGGGCCCCCATTTGCCTACGAAGCTGCTCTTTCCGCTGGTGCGCGGCACCGCCACCGCTGCGTTTGCGGTAGTACACGAGCCATTGCTGACCGAGACGGCGAGGAAGGAAGACATGAGCGCGCACGTCAAGCTCACGGCGAACAAGATGTTGACTGGGTAAATTGCAGGGGGAGGGGCGAAGGTGGCGGATGGAAGGTCCGCCTCGGAGTTGATGGTCGCATTCCCCCCTTTGACCAATTGCAACAGCAATGCGTTGGTATCGTCGGCAGGGTCAGCGCTCATCATGGGAAGTGTGAGTGCGAGAAAGGCCGAATTGACGCCAGCGAAGAGACCGGCCTACAAATCACAACACCTGTTTTAGCTTGGGCCGATAACAGAGGAAGGAGAAAGCACTGTACGAATATGAGTAGACTATCGAGCTGGGACTTGAGTCTTTTGGTCAAGTCTTCGTCGAGTTCATCCGCGAGCTGGTCGTAGTAATAGTAGAACTTGCCACCATCCTCCCCGAACCGAGCAGGTATCTCCGGACGTTCGGTAATTGGTTGCTCGAAGGCGTATGCAGTTGTATTCATCGAAGCGACAAGAGGTCTAAAGAGGTTCGACGATTGGCTATGTGGTGTAAGACAGGAACACAGTCGACACGAGGCGCGGCGAAAACGTGTGCTCCGCGCACTTTGCTTACCCAACGACGGATATCGGCCTTAGCCGGCGATCGCCATGCCAGACTTGCACACTAGTTAGGTCCATTCCTTGTTTAGAGCTGAAAGCAGCCGTATCAGCGAGCACATGTGCGTAGATCGATTGGTCGACTCTGAAGCCACTGTACCTATGACCGATTATCGTTGCGTTGGTCACCACTTGCATGTTGTTGTCTTCCGAAAACAACTCAATTGATTGGGCCTCCTTTTTATTCTCCCACGTTGAAGCAGCGTTCAAATGAACTCACTCATTTATGAGCATTCGCACAAAAGCAACCACTTAGCGATCATACACTACCAGATCCGAGTACTCTCACTGCCGGCGTCGGCGGTCTTTCTCACCACAACATTAGGACTCCTTCTCCGACGCAGTCGACAAGCTGGGCCGATTGTCACGTAATCCCTTCGGGCGGTTAAAACACATCTTCGTAGGGACTGTTGCATTCGAACGTGACTTCCGGAATACGTTCGAGCCATGGGCTTGGGGCTACGGGATTTGCGATGGACCGGTGTCAAAGGCCAACGCCGAGTTAGAGCTCTCTGCCGCATTTTGCAAGATTCTGGGAGTACTTGGCACCTTCTGCGTTCAGGTGCAGTG
>WSTX01008136.1:0-15333 GCA_019633405.1 Tulasnella sp. 408
GCATCAGGATCGAAATTCGTGTAGCCGACGCCGTACGATTCGCTTCCTTTCCCAGCCTTGAACGCCACCGGAGTTTTCTCAGAGGATTTGGGCCCACGCACGGACCTGACGTTGAACCGACTCATCGAGAGCGGGGTCGGTGTAGAATTGGAATATGCCTCCTTCGGCGCCCTATATTTGGAGGGGGAACGAGCGTTGTAAAAAGGGATTAGTGTCTTTCGGTGTCACGGGATTGACAGAGCGTGAAACGCACGGTGCCCCGACCAGCGTACGCCGTCGCTTCTAATGGAACGGCCGCGACTGCTTTCTTCGGGCAGCAGTCAAATAGCACGCCGCAGTGGACGAGCGCCGGGTTGGACTTGACGACTTCATCTTGGGCTTGGAGAACCGCTTGGACGGCTTCCGCAGACACTGTAAGGAGCGACGACGGTCAATATGCACTAAAGACCCGAAGGAAGCATGTCGCCTCACTCCGGAATCGAGTTGTGAGCCCCTTGATGTACTTTCGGCCGTCCCGAGGGAGCGAGTCGTTCTGAAAACAGAACCGAGTAAGTGGCTACTCCCCTAGAATGAAGGAAGTGACTGACTTGAAGGGCGTTTAGCTGAACGAACGGCAGGTCTTCCATCGCTTTCTCCGCAATGGGGCCTGAATTGTACCCAGCGTCAATATCAGATTACACCACGATGGCGACGAATGTCCCACATACCGACATCGTACAACTTCTTCGCTGCCTTTCTCCCTTCTGCGGCATCGCCATTGAAGAAAAACATCGCGACCAAAGCGGCCTTCCCGGGCTAAACAGCAATCGCACAGCTTAGTCAGCCTCGGCCTAAAATACGCTTGGCTTCGTCGCACCTCCATTCCAGGGAGGACTCTCATGCAAGCCCAATGAAGACCTTCGTCCGGTCCAGCAGTCTCATGCCAGTCCTCGACCGCGTTGAGCAGACTTTCGAGTTTGTCCACCGTGTATATGAGATTGGTGATGAAAACTGTAGGGCGTTGAGGGTGGGCTTTGAAGACGAATTCGGTGACGACGCCAAAATTGCAGCCTCCACCTAAAGGGGCCATCGCAGGTGAGACTGGCACGAGTTGGGAAGTGAGCTGGGCCAGGACAAACCTCGGCAGCCCCAGAAGAGATCTGGATTCTCCTTCTCGTTCGCTGTGACGACTTCGCCAGAAGCAAGAACCACCGTGTACTAAGGAAGGTGTTACGGGTGAGGTTCTAAGCTTCATTATCGACCACGTTGCCTGGGGCTAACCTGGACCGTGTTATCAACCGTCATGCCATGTCTACCCGTTAACCAACCATAACCTCCTCCAAGAGCGAGTCTTTCATAGAGGCATAATGTCAATATCAGTATACGGCGTTCTCGTCAAACGGCGAAACCTTACCCTCCAACGCCAGTGTGATTAACGTTTCCGGCCACGGTTGCCAGGCCATGTTCCATCCCGACTTTCTCGACTGAATGAATAACGATGATTGAGGTAGAGCTCGACTAGGAATATGGAGACGAACGGCGACCCACCAATCGCCCACGTTGCACCACCCCCTACGTATAGGAGGCGCTTTTCAGGGTCACAGCGAGCATAGTTGAGATATTTACCCAGGTGAATGACCAGTCCGCCTTCGGTGGAAGAGGAACCCTGTAAATGGCAGGTGAGGCCGGAGACATACTCATGACTAAGGCCAACCGCTTACTGAATAGGAATGGCCTCCTCCATAGATCGCGAGGTCTAAGTTTTGACCTCGAGCGAACTTGATGGCCTCTACGACATCTTCGTTGGTCTTTGGGAACACGACGTATCCAGCTTTCTTGACACAATTCTCGCTCCAGCGCGCAAGCCGTAATCATAACCCTCGTCACCTGGGCAGACAACCTCGCCGGAGAGACTTTCTTTGAGTTTCGTTAGCGCTTCTGACTGTTGTTGAGCGGAGAAAAATCATCGTTGGAGTGTAGATAAGGTGCAGCGACCTCTCCAAGTCTTATATGCTGTTGACGACATCACGGGAACTACGGCACCCACTGCCCGATAATCAACTCAAGTGGACGGGTACCTGTTAGGAACGGCCGAGGCGCCAAGCCTCAAGCCACGCCCATACCCAAAAGCGGTCTTCCGCCTTGGATCTTCGCCGCAGCATTCCCCAACACGCTTGTCACATCTTACGTCATGCTTGGCCTTGAGTCGGGGGACCAGGGAGCCCAGTCGCTCTGTACAGCCACACTGCCGTCGCCCTGGTCCAAGGTACAACCCACCCCACGTCGAATACGGAATCCAGTTGGCGCGATACCGATTGGTCGAGGAATGATCATGATAACACGAAGGAGCTGTGACAGCCGATTCCCGGCGGTTCAGAAAGCATGACGTCACCGAGTCTCGTCGAAGAAAACAAAAGCTTCGTGGCGCCCTTCCACGAAAGTCGTCTCCCAGGGAACCTTTGGATTCCGCGCGGAGAGTGACCGATTTACCGACCCCTTTCGACGTTCCTGGCCCAGCAACTATTAGCCCTCAACAAATATCATTCCAACCGACGCTTTTCAACGTGAAGCAAATGCAACTACAAGACTTCCCCAGGCCTCAACTCCTTTCCCCGAGCTCAATAGGGTACCACCGATTCCAAATGTTGTCTGGATCGTACTTCCTCTTCACCTCCCTCAATCTCTTATAATTCGGGCCAAACACCCTCGCCGCATCGGACGCAGCCGCATCGGGATCAAAATTCGTGTAACTAACTCCATACGATTCACCTCCTTTCCCAGCCTTAAACGCCACTGGAGTTTTTTCAGAGAGGATTTGCGCCCACTCGCGGACTTGACGATGAACAGAGTCGTCGAGAGCTGGGTCGGTGTAAAATTGAAATATGACTCCTTCGGCGCCCTATATTTGGGGGAAAAGGGATTAGTGTCTTTTGGTAGAACGGGACTGGCAGAGTGGAAAGCGCACGGTGCCCCGACCAGCGTACGCCGTTGCTTCTAAAGGGACGGCCATGACCGCTTTCTTCGGGCAGCAGTCGAATAGCACGCCGCAGTGGACGAGCGCCGGGTTGGACTTGACGACTTCGTCTTGGGCTTGGAGGACCGCTTGGATGGCTTCCACAGATGCTGGATGGAGCGACGGTGGTCAAAATATATGAAAGACCCCAGGGGAGCGTGCCGACTCACTCGGGAATCGAGTTGTGAGCCCCTTAACGTATTTTCGGCCTTCGCGGGGGAGCAAATCGTTCTAGGAAGGGGACTAAGTAAGTGGCTAATGTCCTGATATGGTCGGAAGTAACTCACTTGAAGGGCGTTCAGCTGGACGAATGGGAGGTCTTCCATCACCTTCTCCGCAATGGGTCCTGAATTCTCCCCAACGTTATTACTGGATAACATCTCGATAGCCATAATTAATCCGCGTACCGATATCATGCAGCCTCTTCGCTCCCTTTCTCCCGTCTGCGGCATCGCCATTGTAGAAGTACATCGCCATCAAAGTAGGTGTTCCAGGCTAAACAGCGATAGCACAGATCGGTAAGTGTCAATCTGGTTTTCATTTTCATTTCCCCCCTTTTGTCTCACCTCGATTCCAGGAAGGACTCTCATGCAACCCCAACGAAGACCTTCGTCCGGTCCAGTGGTTGCTTCCCAATTCTCAACCGCGTTGAGAAGACTGTCTAGTTTATCGATCGTGTACATGAAACTGGCGACGAAAACTGTAGAGCGTTGAGGGTGGGCTTTGAAGACGAATTCAGTGACAATGCCAAAGTTACAGCCTCCTCCTGAAGGGACAATCAGAGATCAGGACACAAGTTGGGAAACGGGCAAAGACAGGACATACCTCGGCAGCCCCAGAAGAGGGCTGGATGCTCCTTCTCGTTTGCTATGACAACTTCGCCCGAAGCAAGGACCACCGTGTACTGTGGAAGGTGTTACAGGTGCGTTCCTCGGTTTCATGATCGAATACGTTGCCTTCTGCTTACCTGGACCGTGTTATCGACCACCATGCCATGTCTGCCCGTTAACCAGCCATAACCCCCTCCCAGAGCCAGCCTACAGTTGAAGAAAAATGTGGGTATACACGTTGTGCTCGTCAAAACGGCCAAACCTTACCCTCCAACACCGGTGTGATTAACGTTCCCAGCAACAGTTGCGAGACCATGCTCCATTCCGACCTTCTCAACTGAATGAACGAAGGATATTGGACGCAAGGCTCAGGTAGAAGCACGGAAAGGAATGGCACCTCACCAATCTCCCATGTTGCACCGCCTCCGACGTAGAGGATGCACTTTTCAGGATCACACCGAGCGTAGTTGATGTATTTCCCCAGATGAATGACAACGCCGCCTTCGGTGGAAGAGGATCCCTACAGGTTCCAGGTAAGAAGCTCCACCCTAGAGGCAAGCCGACGACTAAGGCCAACTGCTTACCGAGTAGGAATGGCCTCCCCCATAGATCGCGAGCTCTAGGTTTTGACTTCGAGCGAATTTTATGCCCTCTACAACATCTTCATTTGTCTTTGGGAATATCACGTATCCCGCTTTCTTGACACAATTTTCGCTCCAGCGCGCAATGCCATAGTCATATCCGTCGTCGCCTGGGCAGACGACCTCGCCGGAGAGACTCTCCTTGAGTTTCGTGAGCGCGATTGACGGTTGTTGAGCGGAAGATGACATCGTTGGAATACACATGTGCTGCGGTCATAGACGCAGGTCTTATATACTCTTGATGACATCACGAGAACCGCAACACAAGGACACGGGTACGATCTAATAAGAACAGCCGCGGCTCCTATTCTCAACTCGGGCCCGTATTCAGAAGTCTTCAATATTCGCCGCAAGTTTGTTTGCCAAATATCACATTATCTTCAGCAAGGTTTCGCCTTGGGTCTTGGGATCAGGGAGCCATCCACTCTTCCTACGCGCTACGCTGCCTTCTGCCACGGTCTTACATATCGGTACCGCCACGCATACAGGTGCGAAACGCATCAGCGCGTCGACGATCGCGATTGGTTGATCGGGAATTCCTTATGGTAGCCCAAAGAAGCAGGCTCCGGCCGTTCTGAAGGCATGACGTCACCAAGTCCTGTCGGTGAAGAAAACACCATTGTGGCGCTTTCCCACGAAAGTAAGCTAAGAGTGGCAGGAAACACTATTATGACATGGACTAAAGCGAACATCTTCCACTTGGCTGGGCACCCCTCCTCTCAGAGCTTTTCTCAGCCTATCTTCATTCGGTACGAGCCTCATGGCTGATGCGCTCTTCGTCTGGGAATCGTAGTCAGCGTGCCTGATGTCTGGGACACGTCACCCTTTCCGGTCTGGCTCGGGCTTTACCGCGACGGAAGATGCCCGAAGAGAGGCCCGGGCGTCACCCGCTGTTGTTCGAAGTCATAGCCAGAGGAGCTCTCGTGATCCTGTGGCCATGTGATATACCAGTACATACTCTTAGAGAGGCTGCAGCGACGGTCTTGGGTCTGCACCATGGAGCACCTCCTACAATGTTGGGCAATCTGGCTCCAGGTCCACACAATGGATTGCGAAGATAGTTTGCTCAAGTAAAGTAGGTCTTGGGCGAAAATATCGATTCCTACTTTGTTTGGGGGAAAGTTTGCTGGTTGGTCCGCGAGACAAACGTTCGCCTGGGATAACCCTTCCTTATCCAGCACTTAGCGAACTAATTACGTAAAGACCCTCAATACATTTCATTACGAACAAAACTTTCCAAGATGAACAACAGACAAGTACAAGGCTTCGCCAAGTCTCAACTACTTTCCGCAGGCTCAATAGGGTACCATCGATTCCAAACGTTCTCCGGATCGTACTTCCTCTTCACCTCCCGCAACCTCTGATAATTTGGGCCAAACACCCTTGCAGCGTCGGACGCAGCCGCATCTGGATCAAAATTCGTGTAACCAACTCCATACGATTCGCCTCCTTTCCCAGCCTTGAACGCCACTGGAGTTTTTTCAGAGAGGATTTGCGCCCACCCGCGAACTTGACGTTGAACCGAGTCGTCGAAAGCGGGGTCGGTGTAGAACTGGAATATGACTCCTTCGGCGCCCTGTCGTTGGAGAGGGAACGAGCGAGGCGGAGAGAATCAGTGTTACTCGACAAAAATGGATCGGGAAAATAGAAAACGCACAGTGCCCCGTCCAGCATACGCCGTCGCTTCTAACGGAACTTGTACGACCGCGTTTTTGGGGCAGTAGTCAAATAGAATGCCGCAGTGGACGAGCGCTGGGTTGGATTTGACGATTTCGTCCTGGGCTTGAAGTAACGCTTGAATAGCCTCCACGGATGCTGGAGGGAGTGACGACGCTCAAAACACACTAACGACACGAGGGAAACGCGTACACTTACCCCGGGAACGAGTTGTGAGCCCTTTGATGTACTTTCGGCCGCCATGGCCGCTCGCTTCGTTCTGGGAACAGGACGAAGTAAGTGGTCAGTCCCTTGATACGGCGGGAAGCAACTGACTTGGAGGGTATTCAGTTTGATGAACGGCAGGTCTTCCATCGCCTTCTCCGCGACGGGCCCTGGATCGCACCCATCGTTAACAACAGATATGACTCCAACGGTGACGAATGCCCCGCTTACCAACATCATACAACTTCTTCGCTGCCTTCCTCGCGTCCGCGGCATCGCCGTTGTAGAAGTACATCGCGATCAAAGTGGGGGTTCCAGGCTGAACAGCGATATTACAGTTCAGTAAATGTCAACCTCGATTCCATTCTCATTTTGTTCGTCGCACCTCCACTCCAGGGAGGACTCTCATGCACCCCCAATGAAGACCTTCGTCCGGTCCGGCGGTCTCATGCCAATCCTCAACCGCGTTGAGAAGACTTTCCATTTTGTCGATCGTGTATATGAGATTGGTGATGAAAACTGTCGCACGTTGAGGGTGGGCTTTGAAGACGAATTCGGTGACAACGCCGAGGTTGGAACCTCCGCCTGAAGGGACGAACCGGGTGAGGACAGGATCCAGGAAAGCAAGTTAGGCAAGTACGAACCTCGGCAGCCCCAGAAGAGATCTGGGTTCTCCTTTTCATTGGCTGTGACGACTTCTCCTGAAGCAAGGACGACCGTGTACTGAAGAGGGTGTTTAAGTACAGGGGGGTTCTCGGTTTCAACAATACTCCTTCCAGCTAACCTGGACCGTGTTATCAACCGTCATGCCATGTCTACCCGTTAACCACCCATAGCCTCCTCCAAGAGACAGTCTTTGAAAGGCGATCCAGGAATGTAAATCATTATGTAGACGTCTCGTCGAAACGGTGAAATCTTACCCTCCTACACCAGTGTGATTTACGTTCCCGGCCACGGTTGCGAGACCGTGTTCCATTCCCACTTTTTCGACTGAGTGAACCAGTCATTATTGAAGCAGAGCTCGACTATGGGCATAGAAATGACTGCCGACCCACCAATCTCCCATGTTGCACCGCCTCCGACGTAGAGGAGGCGCTTTTCAGGATCACAGCGAGCATAATTGATATATTTCCCCAGGTGAATGACGACTCCGCCTTCGGTGGAAGAGGATCCCTACAAGCCGCATGTGGGTGACTTCGTTCTTCGTAGACAAGCTCACAACCGATTCCAATTACTTACTGAATAGGAGTGGCCGCCTCCATAGATCGCGAGCTCTAAGTTTTGACCTCGGGCGAACTTGACCGCCTCTACGACATCTTCATTGTTCTTTGGGAACACGACGTATCCCGCTTTCTTGACACAATTGTCGCTCCAGCGCGCAATGCCATAGTCGTATCCCTCGTCACCTGGGCAAACGACCTCGCCGGAGAGACTCTCCTTGAGTTTGGTAAGTGCTATTGATGGTTGTTGAGCGGAGAAAGACATCCTTGGAATGTACATTAGCTGCAGCCACCTCCCCCAGTCTTATATGCTGCTGATGACATCACGAGAACTGCGGCACTTATAGCCCGATCATCGATACCATGCCGGGCAACTTTTATAGTAAACACCGGCAGCGCCAAGCTGCAAACCGGGCCCGCATCTAGAAGCCGTCATCAGTCTTCCATCTTCGCCGCAGTCTTCTCGAACGCCCTCGTCACATGCTACATCATCTTCAGTAGGTTTCGCCTCAAGCCTTGGTACGAGCCGGGGGCCGTTCAGCCCTCCTACACGCCACACTGCCATCGACTGGGATAGATGAATGGCCACAGACACGTGTCATATGTGGATCAGCGTATTGCCGTGAATTGAAGAAGCAGCACCAACCAGTCATTTCGGTTTTCAGTTGAAAACATGACGTCACCAGGTCGTGAACTAAGTAGTGGCGCCATTCCCACGAAGTTGCTCGGCGTTCGCTTAGCAGTGGCAGCAACCGGTACGAAACGTATTATTGCATGGACTATCCCGCAGAATCCTGTACACGCTCTTAAAATTTTAGCTAACCAGCTCCGCAGCCCCCACTGGCTACCACTTGGTCCAGGGCGGATCTTCCATTGCATCAACACTATAGCTAATGATCCCGCGTTGTGAGGAAGGTGAAATAAACAAGGAAACAAATTGAATCGTGTGAACATCTTGAACATTGCTAAACCAACGTTTGATCGTGTCTCATTGCCCTCCACCCCTTCTTGCTGCCCCACACTCGAAACGGCAGCTCCTCCCCCTCCCGCATGGCGATATACTTCAAATAGCGCGGAGAAGGAGAGGCGCCGATTTCCCGCTTATCAGCTTGGCCATACACTGTTTCTACTCCGTGTTGCATATGCGAACCTCTTTTAGAGATCAAGGTGTTTAAAGATTCGAGCACTGCCTCCTGGTTCCTCGCGTCGCATGCTACTGTGAGGCTCTCCATACGAGGAATTGGCCAAGATGATTCATGAGTAGTCTCTCCGTCCACTGTTAGCATTGGTTGGCATGTTGAAAGGAAAGAGAGGACGTGCATAGGATCAAACTGGGACTGCATTCGGAGAGCCCTGACGAGAGGCACGTTGAGGAGGAGATCCGTGACCAAGGAATCGCGAGACGCCGAGAGTATCTGAGGCGACCAGTTGTGTAGGTCCAAACTAATTTCAGCGCACACGTTGTGTAATGCAGGCTGGACGAATTCTTTGATAAATCTCCGAACTCTCGCTTCGTTAGAATGGAGGGTGTCATTTTGCACGACTTGATCATACTGCATCCCCACGGTTCCAAGGTAAATTCCTCGGCGCTTTGAAAGCTTAGCCGATGACTCTCGGATATCGTGGTCGGGCGCGGCTTCGGTGTCGTAGTGGGTTATGGTGCAGGACCCGCTGGCTCGGTCGTAGAATATGAAGAGGCGAGAAACTGTGGAAAGTGGACCTTGGCAGAGTTTGGCCAGCTTCTCAAGTAGATGATTATTGTCGAAAAGGATGTGACCAATGTTTGGGAGCCGGATGTACCTGCAATTTGGTGCTCGGACGCAAGTCAGGAGCATGTGCAAGAACCCGGATGGAAGGTAGGTGACTACGAGCGTAGTGAGTGAACGGAGCAGGATCGGTCCCAGCTCCTTGAATTGTGCCCCCGAGTAAAAATAGGCCAGATCGAGGATCTCGAGACCTGGAGATGAGGAGAGTATTGCGTGAAGTTGTTCCACGGTTGGTTCCGTTCGACTGGGCGTTTCCAGTCGAAGGCATCGTAACCCGCTGAGTCGGGAGCTTTCCCAATCCACGTCCAAGGCTCTGGAACCTAAGATGAGCTCGCAAAACTGTGCTCCCTCTCTGGAAAGGGTGGGCTTCCGTTCCGCATCCATCATCCCGACGAGGCTGAGATTGACTAATCGAGGAGTTGGGACGCCTAGAAGAAGAGCCTGCATCTCGTTGGTCACGTATCCGGCTAAGATGAGACTTCTCCAGCGTTTTGAATGTGGGGAAACCATCTCCGTTCTCCGCATGCCGGCATTGTCCACGGCTTTGGAAGGGTTGGAGGGCGTCCAAATGATGTCAAGTGGTCCATCTGAATTGAGACGTAGAATCTCTTGCAGCTCCTCAGTGGCTTCGTGAAGCCTGACTTCCGTCCAGAAGGAAGGACTGCTGTAGATTGCTGTGCGCCAGAAGTGGCAAACACGAGACAGCAACCTGCGGACCTTTCGCTGCCGCCTGGAAGGAATACTAAAGGAGAGTATGTGGATCAGTATCTCGACAGGGATCGTATCCATTTGGGAGGAAGGGTGGGTAAGGGATGTGCCTTTCGTTGGTGGTTACGTCGCGGAGTGACGTGGACGCTTAAAATTGACAGCCGTGATGGCAAAGAACGTCGCCGTTTCTTGTCGGACACAAAACAGTCCGGCTTCGCTACTGGCCCCAAGCCCCAAAGACCTCCAACAATCAATTTCCCTTGTCTTTCAACTGTAGAGTGTATTCTTGCCCTCACGCATGGATAGCATAGGCTATGGTGATTACTAAGCACAAGAGGAGGGCCGACGGAACGATAAACATTTTGTGACGCTATAGGGAAGACTCCTTCGAGTTACCTTGTTTCTGCTCCAGATTTGGTGTGATCACGTAAGAATCTACCCCGAGGTGATGGAACGGCTCGGGACGCGGGCGAGCGCAAAAATCAGAAGGGACACCCAGAACTACCTAGGCACCAGCTCCCCAAAGCCCGCGTGTAGATCCACTGAAGCTTATGATAAGTGGTACAAGTGCTTGGTTTGAGGGAGAATCAATCCCGCCGCCATAAGTTTCAAATGGGGGTAGTCATCAGCTGTCCCTTGGAGTCTCAATACACTACGGTGGTGACTCTAATAGAGTGGCGAGGACCGGTCCATGTAAAGAAAAAAGCCAGTGGTCGAAATAGCCAGCAAAAAGCCTGGTCATGCCACCAGAAATATCCATTGTGTAATTGTGAGCGCGATTAATCAACAGAGGGGGAGACTGAACTATGATTTAGTACAACTTCCCCTACTATAACATTCATTTCTTCCATCCATTGACGAAGGAAGAGTCTTTCAGTACGATGCACACTGATCTCCGGACTCTGGACGTCACGGGAGGCAAAATGAACAAGTACAGAGATTTGATTCAATATGGCCAAAACATTTCTGAACCAAACCGTTTGGTTACTCATGTTATCCATCAGATTCGCCATCCTTGCTCTCCACACTTTAACAGTTTGTTCGTTCCGGTCTTGCAGGACGATACGCTTCAGAGGAGATGGAGGGTGAGAAGCACTGTCTCCGCCGCGATCAGCGACTTGTCCAATTGCCACTGCTGTCCCATTGTGGATTTTCAGACCTCTCTTGGAAATCAAACCCTCCAAAGACTCGAGCACCACCGATTGGTTCTCCGTGCTGCATGCAATCGTAAGGGTCTCCATAAGAGGAATTGGCCAAGATAGTTCTGACCCGGTCTCGCCATCCATTTTCCGAACCGCCCGACGTGTCGAAATGAAGGGAAGAACGTCCATAGAATCGAAGTAGGAGCGTACTCGGAGATGCGTGACAAGAGGCACCCTCGAGAGGAGATCGGCTACCACGGATTTGGGAGGGTTTGCAGTGGTGTCGGTTGACCGGGGCCACCTGTGATGCAGATCCAATTGGATTTCAACTTTCAGGTCGCTTAATGCAGCTTGGACGACCCTTTCGATGAATTTCCGGATTCCCGCTTCGCTAGACTGGAGGGTGTCATCATCCTAGGCCGGATTGAAGATTGGGTTGGTCTGAAGATAAACTCCTCGACGCTTTGCAAGCTTAACTGAAGACTCCCGGATGTTAGCCTGGGGTGCGAGTTCCGTTTTGCGATGGGTTATGGTACAAGACCCGCTGGCTCGGTCATAATTCACGAGGAGCCTAGGAACTGTTGAGAGCAGTAATTTACTGTACACTGGGTTGGTCAGTGTATACCAGTGTATACCACCAACCCGTACACCGTACATCATTGTACCCCAGTGTACCTCGGCAGGCTCAGTTAGGGTGTTGATACAGCACATGGGTGGCCACCCGGTATACAGTGTAGTACAGTCCAGCCCATGGTAATGCGATGTCCTGCCACTGTAGTACGCTGTCATTAACCTTGTACGGTGTATGCCCACTGCTACACATTGTATGGATGTAGGGGCAAAATGCCTATCTCATGCCTCAATCATAAGTTATATTCTACACGGTTTGCTGACCTTTCCCCTTCCCTCTAGACTGTTCCAAAATTACTATTATTCTGTTCGCTAGGCTACCGGCAGCTGATCCGCAGTCTTGAAAAGTCTCGTTTATAGTCATAGCTCTCTGATCGTGTTGGACAGCGTACACCAGTGAATGCCCCATGTACTACACCACAGCTACCTTTTCTAATATATATACCAGGTATCATCTTGGCAGTGAAGGGAGTATACCGGCGTACACTGTATTACATGACTTGGTTCTAACAGGCTCAATCAAATACAGCGTAGTACAGTGGGTCACACACTGGACTACGCTGTAGTACGCTGACCTCCCCTGTGAACGGTGTATAACTCGTTGAGAGGGGACCTTGACAGAGTTTTGCTAGCGCCTCGAGTGTATCGTCACTCCGAAACAAACTTTGATGAATAGACGGGAGTCGGATATATCTGCAACCTGGCGCTTGAATGCAAGACAGGAGCATGTGGAGGACGGAAGACGGGACGTCCTCGAATGCGAGTGTAGTGAGTGAACGGAGAAGAACTGCTCCCAGCTCCCTGGATGATGGTGGCATATTCTAAGACGAGTATGGCCAGCAAGCCAGATCGAGAGTCTCAAGACCTGGAGATGAGGAGAGGATCTGATGAAGTTGTTCCACTGTGGGGGTTTTACTGCCCGGTTGGTGCAGCCGAAGACATCGTAAACTCCCTAGCTGAGAGTTTTCTCAGTCCAAGGTTGCCCGGCCTAGAGTGACATCCCGGAGCAATGCACCCTTGTTCGCAAGGTCAAACTGCTGGAGTACAAACCATGTGCCGGCAATGTTGAGCTCGGTTAATCGAGGAGTTGATACCTGACTGAGCTGAGTTTTGATTTCGTGGGCCATTCGGTCCGGCTAAGACGAGACTTCGCCACCGTCGTGACCGTAATGAAATCATCGCCACTCTCTGCAAGCCAGAACGGTCCATGAATTTGCTGGAGTTAGATGGTGCCCAGATGACGTCAAGCGGTCTATCTGGATTGCGATGGATGATCTCCTGCAGCTCCTCGGTGGCTCTGTGCAGTCTGACTTCGGTCCAAAACAACGGGTTTCTGTATATTGCCGTGCGCCAGAAGTGGCAAACACGGGACAGCGACTTGCGCACTTTTCGCTGCTGCCTGGAGGGAATACTAAAGAAGATTATGTGGAGAAGTATTTCAGTAGGGATCGTATCCATTCGTAAGGAGGTCGGCTAAAGGATGTGCTGTTTTGGTGGTTGGTCGCTGAGTGACGTGGACGCGAGAAGGCGACACGGTGACGGTGAAGCACGTCGCCGTTGTTTACACAAAAAAAAGTCCGGCTTCGCTCTTGGCCCAGCACCTCCCATTATCAATTCTGCCTTCCTGTAGATTATAGAATGCGTTTTCCCTCACGTATGCAGACATAGGTCATGATGGTAACTAAACACATGAAGGGGAACGATGAACGGACTGGTGGCGCTGTTCCTCACGACCTGGGGTTCGAGCTCGCAAATCGAGGACACCCGGAGGTAGACTTTCTCAGTCTTCTTTATGAATAGCAGCTAAGTCCGAGGTGTAATTTTAAAACATACCTGGGTGACCCGAATCCTCCGCGAGCTTCAGTTTGTGATTCCGTAGCTTTGAAGGTCTTGTGACGCTATGGTGGCCATTCTAACAAGGTAGCAAAGCAGGGACAACTAATCCGGGTCAAAGAAACAAGCCAGTAGGCGACGTAGACAATATATCATTTGGTTATTTCACCAGAAGACTTTACCGTGAGGGTCGTGTGTACCCATGATGCCATGCATATGATCAACAGAAGACTCGGCTAGATTACGATCTAGTAAGACTCGCCCTACCCGAAGTTCTTCGATTCATTGACGTTAAAGGGATCTCCCATTATTATATACATCAATTATATAGGGTTTCAAGGGATAGGTGAAATGAAAAGCACCAATATTTGATCGAGTCTACTGCCTACCAAACATCGATGGACCAACCCGTTTGGCAACCCTTCAGTCTCTAGCAGTCTCTCCACCCCTGAATCCTGTCCCATACTTTAAATGGTCGTTCTTCCTTGTTTTTTACGAGAATATGCTTCAAAGAACGTGGAGGATGGGAGGCGTGATCTCCACACTCGCCATCCTGTCCAGACGTTTCCGCTTCCCCGTGGTAGATACGCGAACCTCTTTTGGAAATCAAATATTGGAGAGACTCAAAGACCTCCGTATGATTTTTTTTGCTGCATGTAACCGTGAGGGTCTTCATAGCGGGAATTGGCCACGTTAATCCCTGTTCAGCCTCGCCGTCCGTTGTCCTGACTGGCTGGCATGACGAAAGGAAAGTGATGACCTCCATAGGGTGGGAACGTATTCGAAGATGCGTGACGAGAGGAATGCTGAGGAGGATGTCCGTAATGAGGGATATGGGAGGGGCGGGAGGCGTATCGGTTGCCAGGGGCGCCCCAAGGTACAGGTCGAGTTGAATTTCAACAGTCAAGTCGCGTAATGCAGGGTGGACGACTTTGTCGATAAAATTCCGGACTCCCGCTTCCCCCACCTCGAGGGTCTGGTGCGAATAAAATATCGCCTCGGTCCGGAGATAGACTCCTCGATGCTTTGCAAGCTTCACCACGGATTCTCGACTGTTAGGTCGGAGGGCGACTTCCTTTTCAATGTGGGTTATAGCGCAAGACCCACTAGCTCGGTCATAAGATACGAAGAGCCGAGGAACTGTGGAAAGGGGACCTTGACAGAGTGTCGCCAGCGCCTCGAGGGTATCGTTGTCCCGAAACAAACTGTGATGAATGGATGGGAGCCGGATGTATCTGCAGCCTGGTGCTTGGATGCAAAACAGGAGCATGAGTAGGAATGTAGGCGGAACATCCTCAGCTGCGAATGTAGTGAGAGAAGGGAGAGGAATTGCTCCGAGCTCCTTCAATTGCGGTGGTTTGCTGGGATAGTCGATCCAGTCGGCTAGGTCGAGGGTCTCGAGAGATGGGGATGAGGAGAGGATCGCATGAAGTTGTTCCAAGGTCGGACTTTCGTCACGGGGACTGTGTATTCGAAGGTCTCGTAGCCCCTTCAGTCGAGGGCTTTGCCAGTCCATGGATGCGCGACATATAGTGAGCTCGCGTAAAGATGCTCCCTCGCTTGCAAATTTGAACAACGGGCCGTCATAAAATGCCTCGACGATGTTGAGGCTTACTAATCGAGGAGCTGGCATCTCGATAAGCTGACTTCTGATCTGGTGGTTTAAATGCCCAGCTAAGACGAGACTTCT
>WSTX01008137.1:0-15309 GCA_019633405.1 Tulasnella sp. 408
ACCATATCGAGGTTCTTACCTGCTGCCTTGGTGGGCAAGTTCGTTTCGTCTTCTTCGGCAGGAGAGAAAAGGAGGCATGGGAGACAAACCAGGAGCGAATCGTGGCCGGTCGTGACGAAGGAACCTACCCGGAACGTTGTCGATGAACAAGGAGCTGGAGGTGAAGCGATTCAGAAAGATGATGAAGAAGCCTTGGTTCAAGACAGAGGAACTACGGCGGCGCCTGGGCCCAATTGACGGAGAACACCCAACGACTTTACGATGCGTGTAGATGACTTACGACGGACACTGGACCCATTATTTAAACCATTTTTCGCACCTTTGCACTTACTCTAGGTATGTATGTAGTTTACTTCCCTCACTCCCATCTCCATCTTCCCGACATTCGCCCTATGAAGTCTATAGTCGACTTTAGAGTGAAGAGGGGAATTGCTCCAGACAGTCCTTTGGTATTCGCACCCGCTAACAAGACCCTCTCTCTCACACGCACTTTGTCTAATAGATTTGGCCATAATATCATTGATTTGGGACTTCGCTTCGACAAGATGGATGTGGGTTATTATCACCCTACTCAACCCCGTGCCCGACAAGGAATTCCTGCCGCTTGTTTGGACTACATGTACATTAGTGTCATAAAGTGCACCGCGACACTGCTTGATTACACTCTCCGACCCCGATGACGTGTTATATCATCCTATATGGCTCGCTGATGAAGAGGATGAATAGGCCGGACTCACGGACTGTGGGCCGTAACTCCCACAGTCCAGGCTACCCGGATGCCTTGAATCAATTAAGCGTGATAGAGCGGCCGATTCCAGCTTCCAAAACTCTGACTTGATCATTAGAGGTAACCTCATCCATTGGCGCCAACGTGGCTTCGAAGAAGAGCCTCGCCTCTAGGTATATCCCTTCCTTATCCATAATTATTGCTTTCCTCACCAAATTTGTAGTGAAGAGTGAAGTCGACTTGTTGGACAGCCCACGAGTCCAGAACCAACCCTTTGCTGTGGACGTATCTCTTACAGCACAAAGGCGAGGACGAAGGCGCTGTCTTAAAACGTGCCTCGGAAAAATGGGCTTCAACTCTAATCCCACCCGCCAAAGCGGATTGGACGAGAGTGAATATGCTAAAGATCGCCTGTGTCGAACTCCGACATGGGTGCTATATTCTTCCGTCTGATAGTTTGATCCTTCCCTTCCACCCATCGGAGGGCTTATGTGAATGACTAGACAAGGGCTATCTGACGCTAGACGCAGTGTGTCTGCTGTGTTTTTGTTTCTCTGTTCTATCTACGTACCCTCGCTAGCATGGCACCGTCCGTTCTTGAGTAGCTTCGCTCTTAGAGCTAAATCCCCTAATAGAATTCTATAGTTTAGGAGTTCGCTATAATGCTTAGCCCGGAATTGGGATATCTAGACGCGGCCAAAAGGATTGGATACTATGCTTAGTCCCTACTGTTCGCACTATTCATGCAATCGTTTTAGGGCGCGTTGATTCATAGAATAGTATTCAAGAAAACGAGAATGTCCAAGAAACGATCAGATCGCGGAACTAGAGCCTTTCGATATTACCAGGGACCCCGCCTCATGACATTGCCATTGTACCCTATGGACAACAAGAGTGAGTCCCCTCACTTTATAAAGCACAAACCGAGCAACAGAACCTACCAAAGAAGGTAGTCTGACGGGCTCATTGAAGCCTCCGAGTAGTCTAAGAAATTCCAATAATCAGTGCTAGCAGCGACGACGTAATGTAGTTTGAGAACAGCACCTCTTCTTCAACCTTCCTCCTCCACGTCGGCTGAATGAGCCTATCAAACCTGTCATAGATGCCGGGCAAGATGGTGCAATCCTGTATAGAATACTCTATGACCTTTCCCTCGAGGGGTCTTTTCTCAAAGAGACCGGGGGTTTGAGCACCAGCTATTGGGAGGTAATTAGAGCAGGTCGGAAATCATCTCAATCCAGATTCACCGCTCTCGGAGATCTCCTTGCCGTAAGTTTTGACCTGTTCCCATTCTGCCAGGGCTTGAGGTGATAGACCGGCGTAGTTTCTGATAGTGCGAGCGAAACAACTGAGATGGAGTGTTAGTGCACAGGCTTATTGGCGGGCTGGGTCCGAATTATTTGACGCTGGCCCTGTACGGGAACCTCCGAGTGGCCAGCTCCATCAGTTGTAAGTCAATAACGCCTGAAAGACGCCAGATTAGTTTTATGAAGTGGTTATAGACTGCATAAACGCGCACCTTCCATGTCTACCCTATACAAGTTGTAAAGGGCGTCGTTATCGTGTCGGCAACCGCAAAGAACCTTCGGGATGGTTTTTATCTTCCATCAAAGACGTCAGAGCCCTTCCCGGCAGGTGCTCTCCTTCAGTTGTAAAAGAAGCTTCTCCAAGTGCGGAAGCGTCCACGATATCGGTCATGGCCAGAGGCAAGGCGTAGATGGTGATGAGGGCAAGCGGTCCATTTCGACAGAGATCGTAACCCTCGAGATCACCGAATAGTACAGGACGGCTGCGTTCCAACTCGTAAAGCTCGGATATGAGGCTTGAAAACGCCTGGATTGTGTAAATAAGCGTATACGTGGATACCATGGGAGGTGGGGGAGCAGCGAAAGTTGTGAAAAACGATAGGCGGTCTGTACATATATACCAGCGGGGAGGGCTGGGAAGAGCCTGTTTTGCGACCCCAGTTTCCGCCTTTCACCCATCCTGAACAATGCACATAGGTAGAAAAGCACCGCAATAATACGTACATTATGTATTATCCTTCAATCTTATTGGGCTTATCAGAACTCCCATGATCGTTTCGACAGGTCATGGGCCTGGCCAGCAGAGGGAGATTGTCGATATGTAAGCGCCCACGACTGAACAGCGTACGGCGACCTTAACTCCTGGGGAATATACAATTGCTGCGGACCCTTTTAGTCAACCTTTTACTCATTCACTCTGCGCAATCCTGTGTTCTCAACTCTGCGCAATCCTGTGTTCTCACTCTTTAGCCCTCACAAGCACTATCGCCATCTTTCGTCTACTGTATGTCGTCACCTCTGCTCTCAGGACCCCCTAAAATCTTAGCGCTGCTATTGCCCGTAAACTTTCGATTTATTCACTCTTCAACTACGTTTACTACCCCTTTATCACCTGAATTAGACTCTTTGCTCGGCGCCGCTAAGCAACCTGTGCTTCATTTGATTCACAAAATAGTATGAAGGAAAGCGAGGTAATCCAAGAAGCAATCAAATCTCTGGCACAGAGACTTGCGATATCACCAAGGGCCCCGCTTCATGCTCTCGCTATTGCTCCCTGCACACAGTAGGAATGAGCTTCTCGCAAAAGGAAAACTCCCTTGGCAACTAAACCTACCATAGAAGACTGTCTGACGGGCTAATTGAAGTCTTCGCATAGTCTAGGGAGATATCGAACTCAGTGGTGGCAGTGACATAGCAATGCTAGTTGAAACGGCACCTCTTCTTCAACTTTCTTCCTCCACATTGGCCGGATGAGTCTATCAAACCGGTTGAAGAGAACGGGCAAAATGGTGCAATCTTGTATCGAATACTCTATGACCTTTTCGTTGAGGGGTCTTATCTCAAAGAGGCCAGGAGTCTGGGGACCACCTATTGGGAAATAGCTAGGTAAGGAGTATCTTGGCAGGCTGGGCCAATCTGGATTCACCGCTCTCGAAGATCACTTTCCCGAAGCTTTTGACTCGTTCCCACTCTACCAGGTCTCGAAGTGACAGACCGGCATAATTTCTGATAGTGCGAGCTAAGCCACTAGGCTGGATTATGAGTACACGGGCTTGATGGCATGCAGGCGCCGCGCTTACTTGACGTTGGCTCTATAGGGGAAGCTACGAGTGGCTAGCTCCATCAGTTGCAAGTCGATAACACCTAAATGATGCCATATTAACTTGAAGACGTGGGGCTACGTGATATGAAAGTGTACCTTTCATGTCCACCTTATACAAGTTGTACAAGGCGTCGTTGTCATGGCGGCAATCATAAAGCACCTTCGGGATGGACTTGTCCTCCAGCAAAGACTTTAAAGTCTTTCCGGGCAGATCCTCTCCTTCAGTTGTAAAAGCAACTTCTCCAAGTACTGTGACGTCTACAATATAGGTCATAGCCAGAGGCAAGACGTAGATGGTGACGAGGGCAAGCCGGCCATTTCGAGAGAGCTCATAACCCTCGAGATCAACGAATAGTGCCGGACGGGTGCGTTCCAGCTCGTAAAGCTGGGATACAAGGCTTGATAGCGCCTCGGTTGTATCGATGAGCGTGTACACGGATGGCATGGGTGGTGTGGAAGTCGCTGGGTGGGGAGATCGGATCGTGAAGGGGCGACGTGTGGTTATACATTATATCTGGTGTGCCGAAGTCGAGAGGGCTGAGAAACTGCCCCTTTTGTAACTCCGTTTCGTCTTATAAACATCCACAACTGTGCACATGGATCGTTCGGATCAGTCTAAAATGATGTACTGCCGCAATATTCCCATTTTTTAGCGGTTCGACAGGTCATGGGTCTGATCGGCGGAAGGATCCTTAATAGCCCCTACATCGGTGCGTTGCACGACAGCCCCGACTTCCCATTTCATCAATCTTTGACTAATAAGTTTCTGGTAATCTTTCTTTGCTCCGCATTCCTTACCATCCAAGCGCGTTATCCCTCGTGGACAGCGGTTTTGTCCTCACTTTCCCTCGGAGTATCTTTATCCAGTTTAGTCCTGTCATTGCTTGCAAACATTCAATATTTATACCTATGCCCATGTGTCTTCTTACATTCGGATCTACCGCGATGTTGGAGGGTCCGACCATGCCCTGTTGAGGAAGGTGCGCCCTAAACCCGACTTCCTTACTCAACCTCAGCGGATCTTTCAAGCCACACCGTAGTAGATTTCATATATACCATTCGGGAATCATAAACCTGGGCTCGGCTTGATAGCACCAAGGCAGAGCCGTACATCCGACCACAAGAGATCTTCAGTGATCCTGGTAGTGGTCGAAGTCGAGCGTGCACGTTTGTAGAATGACACTCGTCCATCATGCTCAGTTCAGCTACACTGAAGCGGGGGAGCCGCAAGTCCGAGAAAAGGAGAGCCCCTGCCCGCACCAGCAGTGATTGGAGATAAAGTGCCTGTTGAGTGGAAAATATACTCTTCTACCGTGCCCATTGCAGAGGCACGAAGACGGAACCGTAGCGCGATGAATCTACAGACGGCTTGATGACGATGAAAATATAGTATGTAGAAGGAATGGACTGGCGCTCGTGTATCATGTTCGATGCGTGTGCCTTCCGGTAGAAGCGATGTACACTTGAGCCCTAAATATCCACCTTGCGCCGGTGATGTCCTCGATCGCGTTGAATGCGTTCGTGGCAATTCCCCTGAGCCAATGATGCAACGCTGAGCCTACGACATACTACGCTGAGGCAAGGGCTCCATGTCCTGAACTTGGGAACACTGAGAACGTTGCCGATGTCTCCAGTTCTTTCGTGGTTGCTAGCGAGCCGAACGCATCCACGCCGTCGCCTTCTGTCATTCCATTTTGTCCTGTCTCTCTTTGCCAGCTGTTCTGGTTGACCTCTTCACAACGAGTCACGCATTTGCTTCGAATTATATCTCGTTTCCGGTATCATGAGAAACGCAGCTCGAACTTTCCATCATCTGCAGGCTAGTTGTGGGTCCATTCCCACCCGCGGGACATCATCAATCATAGAAATACTTAAGGAAAGTTTCCAGCGGATGAGTAAAGACGTGTCCCAAAAGCGTCAATTCGTATGTGCGTGTTCGAATTGGGTCCGTGAGGAAATTAACGGCACGGCTGGACGCTCGGCACACTTCTACATGCTGAGGCGAATTACATCAGTCGGTTGAATGATAACCCCCCTGCATCGATCGAGTCTGTTCAATGAAAAATATCCTTGTCAAAGTTAATCACAAGCGTATCAGCCTGTCAATGGGGTGTCTGAGCAGCTCGGTCCCGCCGAGGTCCTCCAAGTATTGGAAAGACGACGTATCGGGTGACGAGCGAGGGGTTCTTTGTGACCGCCTTCGTTTCTGATTGGGTTTCGTTGATCGGTGAGGTTCGGAGTCAAGCGATACCTGCCTCCGCGTGGCTCAAAGCATGATAGCCAAAGGAAAAGCTATTCAGGTCTCTGGTTCCGTCTCTGCGTTTCTAGACGACAGTCTCGAACGCTTCGCTTCAAGAGGGAACTTTCGCCTATTTTCTCCGCCTCATGATCAGGAAGAGGCTTCTGTTGAATCCGGCTGAATGGGGAGGGGGAATAAATTCCCGTATCCGTCGTCATCCGAGAAAAATTACCAATCCTTGTCTTCGTAGAATTCCGGAGAACCAACTTAGTCTTAGATTGGTGTCTATAATTATGCCTCCATCTCCACATCTCAATACAGCTCGTGAAATATGGGGGGCTCTTCCTACTCTCGACCGCAGCATACCTGACGCTGTGTTGACGTCTCACCCATCAAAGAAGTGGAGAGAGAGAGAGAGAGAAAGAGAAGGTGAGGAGCGAACGCCAAGTAGTGCAGAGCGAAAAGATTGTGGCTTGCACAGAAAAGAAGGACTTCGAAAAATAAGCCTGGTGGCATGACTTTCTTCAGACTACCCCGGTCCTGCGGGCACCTCGCGTTTTGGAAATGGCTTTGAACACGTTTTTTCACTTTACTTTGCAAAGTTTTCCCAAATTGATCTAGTCGCTTCCGAAAGGGTCGAGTGCAAGTTTGGTGTCTAAGCGATTGCGCCACGCGCTTCGGGCACCGCGACTTAGCCGCATGAGTCGACATGGGCCTTTCGGTGGACCTAACCCTTCCATCCCTCTGCCCACAGCGAAGCAAACCACTCGAGTCGGTTTTGGACTACGCGCAATTCCCCCTCGTTCTTGCGTGGTGGGGACTTCGGATGGGCGTCCGTGTAGTGCCTGGGAGCCTCCCACTATCGGGGGCGATAACAAGTCGGGTAGGATTTATCTCGGCAATGCCATCATGCATTACCGCATGTTCCGGCCGGCTACTCAGATACTTATCCCTCGAATCCCATGTACTCCTCCGAGCCCTTTCGAATAGAGTAAAGGTTGGAACCTCATCGTGTGGAGTTTGCCGCACGCAACAAGGCCATACTGCGTATAACGTCCCTTCTCCGGCTGAACCCAGCCTATCACAGCGCGAGGTCATCACGCCACCACGCACCGCCGCAAAAATAGAATGTCGTTCAGCTAATGCGCAACGTGCCGAATTGGCCGAAACGGGATTGCAAGAACGTGTAGGAATCCCTTGTGCAGGGCCGCCTCGTCATTGGTGACGCGGATGTGACCTTATCGAGATAAAGAGGCCAGACCTTCGTTCGGCCCGTTCCACTGCGCTGGGACGACTTTGCCACCTCTTTTCGGTTGGGCAAGCGCGTTTCGCTGAGCATCGAACGCGATTCCACAACGAGGATGAAGGCAACGTAAAAAGGAAGATTGGGTGGTGTTATTCGGAAATGGGATCCATGTGTTGGCTTTCGAAGAAGATTAAAAAGGAGCCAGTCGGGTGCCTAAGCACCTGCATCAAGGGGAAAACCGGAGAGTTGCAGGTGCGTAAAGGGGGCATTCGAGATGGTCTTTCCTGGCTTTTGCTCCATTGGATCTGGAGTAAATTTCACGTAGTCAGTTGCTATTAGATCTCGGGTCCAAGTCTTTGGGCACGCTTGCACTGACCGAGCTCGCCGAATAACGCTAACGGTGAGCACCGTGAACTTGCTGTCGGTGGAGCTTTCTCCGTTTCGTGAACGACCGGTGAAAAGAAAACGACGAGTACACACGTCCAGGGTTACTGACAGACTGGGGAATCCGGCATCTTCCCTAAATTTCGCTAACTTTGTTTCTTTTGGACGGAACAATTTGTCTTGGTTATCAGAGGGGAAGCGGTCCGCACTCCCGAAAAGAGGTTTACCACGCTGATATGTGTACAATATCGGACTGTATACATCGAGCGGCGGAGGCGGCTGATACTGCTTGTGGGTGTATTCAACTCATGGGCTTTTTTTCGTAATACTCGGGGTTGAGGGTGGCCGGGAGGGTCTTCATTCTGCTCAGGGCGAAATTTATCGATATTTCATGTGACTGGTTGGAACCCACTTGGCCATTTCTTTTCTGTAGATTCGTGACTCTCTAAATCCTCTCCTCCTTCACTGTGTATATGATGTGTACGGTGATGTCATATTATTCATCGGTGGCCAAGCAAACAAGAGGTTAAATCTTTGCACATACGCGCAGAGAGCTGGAATCTCCCCCCTATTCCCCCCAAGAGTGGAGAAACCGCGATCTCAAGGGGGAATGTTTTTCTGGGTCTCCCCACGCGATCTGGGTTTTTCTTCCTGGAAAGGAATGAACGGAAATAAGGTTGTTTTGTCTCCCCTTGAATCTCGAGGGTCTGAATCGGTGGAGTGGGAGTTTGTGTGACTAACAAGCATTCCCTTTCAGCCGTCGGGTCGGAGGGCTACCATAACGGGACGGCGTTTTTGGCGGAGGAATGTTCCGGAACCTTTTCCCTTGTGAACGGGTCTCCATTGTATAGGAGGAAGACGAAAGGGTTTCGTAACCAAGCAGTAAGACAAGTGGAGCCAGCAAATTCGCGTCGTGGTCAAAGTCGGCGTCGAACGCCTCTTTCCAAGCATATTCAAGCCGTCCTCAGCCAGAGTATATAGTGGATCGATCGTCGCATATTATGTTCTTGCCGAGATTGGAATCCGCGCACAGCGGCACGGGAAAGATACTGTGGCACGTCAAGCACACTGCCGCTATCACTCCTCAACCCTTTGCCGAACCACCCGCAGTCCAAAAAAGCCTTGGAGCGGTGTCTTTCACGTTACTTTCAAGGCCTTGTGGTCTCCCCGGGGAATGACAATAAGCTCAACCATCTCGTGTTTAAGAGCCGAGCGGTGGGTGTTGTGGCGGTTTCTCCGAATTTGCCTTGGAGTTACACTTTACACGTGATCTAGACTGTTCATGTGTCAGGGTCTTTTTTGAGTCGGTGACATCATAAGGGTGTACGCCCTCTTCGTGAAATCTGATCTTCTCAGGAAAACCACACGCGCGCGACACGTTCTAGAACGGAAGGCCTCTGCATAGAGGCGGTACGGTATATATCGAGAGTAGTCCCAGATAGTTGTGATTCAAATCTCTTGTTCTTGCCCTCACCTGCTAGTGACCAGCTGCAGGAACGGGGGGACCAAGAGGAAGGACAGAGTAAAGGAAGGAGCGATGCGACGGAGTGGGTGCGTTGCGTGAAGGGGGGGCAGAAGGTGTTCCAGTGGTAAGGGACTTGGTGTGGAGCGGGAAATTAGAACCCAGAGGGAAGTTTGTGTTTGTGCGCGAAGGATCGAGGACGACCGAGACGAGAGCGAGAGATGAGGCGAAGAGAGGGAACAGAGCGTTATTGCAAAAGTTGATGCGTGCTTGGGTCTCCCTCTCCCTCCCCCACCCCCCGGACCTGAGAAAAAGGAATCGACCGCGTCGAGATTTCGCAGTCAAGTAGCCTCAACCCAACCCAACCCACTTCCTTCCTTCTGTCCTTCCCGCTCGTCTCTTTCCAGTCTGTCCCGCGCCCGCTCCGTACTCCAAAAATCGCCCCCAATATCTCCTCTTACCCTCACCCTCAAATTCGATTCTAAACTAGATCCCGCCCTCCCCCCTTCCCTTCCCTTCCCCCCACCACTTTGCCTCTCTCTACGTCCCTGCAAACGAAGAAACGACTCACCCGACAACCAAACGATAATACTTCGCCCTGCTCAAACGAAATCGTAACTTTACGCTTTGACCCCTCGTCGCGGTTCGCCCTCGCCCGGCCCCTCACCTACACATAACAGCGCATTGTCCTCTCTCTCTCTTTCTCTCTGTCCGGTCGCGCCACCGCAAGGCGGAGTAAAGAGCTAGCCTAGAAAGCGAAAAGAAATGCAATCTCATCAGATGGCAGGACATCCACAGCAACACACCTTGACTTCGATGGTCGGATTGGGATTGGGATTGGACGGCAGTGCTGGCGGTTATTCGTACGCCTTGAAGCAGCAGCAGCAGCAGACCATGTTGCCCATGTTGGGTGGACTCGGAGGCTCTCCTTCCTTGACGGACCCAAAGTTGCTTGGTATGGGGATCTCTCCGTACTTGACGCCCCCGGTACGTTATCTCTCTGCCGTTCGTCGTCTCCCCCCCCTCCCTTGACTGCGGGGGTAGTCAGATACGCTTGAGTAAGCTAGCATGCTCACCATTCTCTTTCTCGCTTTGTCCCCTCCTTCATCCGATACAAACAGCACTCCTCCATTGAACTGGACCTAGGCGTCGCAGGCGCTAGTCCAAATCCGAATTCCTCCATCACCAACATCCTCGCTACCACCACCGGGCCTACACCTTCCTCCCCTCCCTCCAATCCTACAACCGCACCTCTCCAACAGCAAATCGCGATCTCCACCGCCTTTTATCCCGGATCAACCGTTTTCGGCCGGCAATTCGCGTCGCTCCAACCCGACTTGGTCGTGCAGAGCGGCGACGGTGTGTTCTTCTACGTCCACTTCTCGCTCGTGGTCGCCAAGTCCCGAAATGGCTTTGGCGGGCTTATTCCGGCGGTCGCTGGCGTAGGCGTTGCGGGCAACGAGCAAGGCGCGTCAGGGTACATCGAGACCCCCCTCCTCACTCCCGACGGCAGCGAGCCCACACCCCCAGCTTCGCCCGTCGTAAGCTCAGCGGAGAACGTCGTCGCGGGAGGACGCCGGTCGTCCAGCTCTTCGTCTTCGTCGTCCAATTCCAATTCGTCCGGTTCCCTCGCCACGCCTCCATCAAACAACGCGTCGGACCCTGCGTCTTCCCTCCCAACGCTAATCGCCATCCCAGAACCCTCGGGCGTAGTCAACATCCTCTTCCACGTCCTCTACAACACGACCTCCTTCGCTCGCTATTCTCCCGATTTCGAAACCATCTCGGCGGTTTTGCCGTTCATGAGGAAGTACGGGTTCGACGTGCTGGACGTGTTGGGCTTGGGCGGGCCCGTGCCGAGCAGCAGCGTCGGGATCGCTTCAGCCGAAGTGGTCCAGACGTTGTTGAGCTTCGCGCACGAACGGCCGCTGGAGGTCTACACGCTCGCTGCTCAATACGGCTTACGTGAACTGGCGGTTGCGGCCAGCCCGTACACGCTTGACGTCAGCTTATCAAATCTCACAGATCAACAAAGCGTGGCGATGGGTCCGTTATACCTCAAATGGCTGTTCTTCCTTCACTTTGGCCGATCGGAGGCGCTCAAGCGCATCCTGGTGAAGCCGTTCGAGCCTCATCCCGCCGGAATGCGCGGGTCGACGTGCACGGAGGACGATCGCGGCGCGATGCAGCGGGCGTGGGGGCTCGTCACGGCGTACATCCTGAGCCTGCCGAACACGCAGAACGTGAGCGTGGGCAGCTTGAGCAGCACGTACGGCAGCCTGATGGGGAGCGTGAAATGCCAGAGGTGTAAAGAGCAGCTTGGGAGGACGGTTGAGGAGGTTGTGAGAGCATGGGGTGGTGTGCAGGCGACGATATAAGAGGAGAAGGGGTGGAGGAAGGGGATCTGCGAGGCTTGGAAGAAGTGATCGTCGTCATACTGTTTATGGGTGAGTTCGTCTGGGCCTGGTTCGAGCTGCGTGTTGTAGCGCGCCTCTTCGTCAGGGTGAGCTCATTCATGTTGACGTCATGGATCAGTTTGCAGATCCCCTTGGCCTCCTCCAATAACAATTCGCGTCATTTCTCCGTGATTAACCTTCTACTATACCCACCAAATTTTAACAATTATTCAATACACCTACTCCGTCATCGTCCATTCCAACGTCGACTGGTCGCCTTGCCCCATACACCCTCTCCCCCGCCTCTACCTTTTCCCCTCTACCCTCACCTACTCTCCGTCCATCTCGACTATGAAACACCAAAAGTCTTGAATGCTGTACACGTTTATGCATTCGAAATACACAACAGATATCTTCCATATATGCGATTCTGTAGGATCAGCTCTTCATATACGACAAGAGTCCCAGCGTCGCCCCCCCTCCCAGTCTCTCAGTCTCTCAGTCTCCTTGTATCGACCTTTTCTTTGCCTCGTCTTTCTCTTGCCGATTCACGCTCTGTATAAACTTTTCCCCTTTGCCCTTCTTCTTAGTTTTGCTATTTACGATTATGCCCTTCAGTCTTCTGCTTCGAGTCTTCTCTATTGCCTTCCCCGCTTTACCCAACTCTATCGCACTATGCTTGCTCTAGCCTCTTTCGTCTCTTACGCATCTTCTGTATCCTGAAATACGAGAAAAGCCTGTACACTTCTCTAGCACGGTTATCATATACAGTCTCATTCTGTCGGTCTTCAAACAGCGCAATGCTGGGGGTGCACACTAAGCCGTTCACCTTCACCCACTTGTTTTGTCCTCTCGCATATCATCTATCCTGAAATGCGGCTCTATCATGGCCATCACTGTGCATTCAGTTTCGTTCTCTGGGTCTTGACGTTGAGCGAGAGCCACTGCTGGGCTAAAGTGGAACTAATTACCTTTGGGGCGCTGTTTCCGCGACCCTGCCCGAACCCCAACGGAAAGTACTTATGTGGCGCTTCCTTTGGGCCGCGGATCATTCACATGTAAGGACGATCGTTTCCGACCTCGCTTCTTTACTCGCCGGGGAAAAGAAGCACTTGTCCCAAGCGTTTTTAGCTCCCGAGAAGGCTAACGACTAGGAGAGGAGGGACGGATGTGGCGACCTAACCATTTCTGGAAACTATTTTATTAGGCGATTAGAATTCTGCTGAAACTTGAGTGTGTGCCTGAGTGAATGGGCGGGTTTCCTTGTACTTGTTCGAATTCGGAACCGATTTGGGGCGAAGAGGAATCATGCATACATTTCCATTTTGGAAAAACGCCGCCGCCGATCGCCGTGTTTACTTTTCCATGCCCGCTTTGACGTCACCCCCCTTCTTGGCGCCCGTACATTTAAATACCCTCGTCTTGAACTTTCTCTTCACAGCAGAACCTTTTCCCCTCTATCTCTCTCTCTCTTTCTGTACTCTCTGTACTGTCTGTTCACTTTCCCTCTGTCTTTCCTTTACCTCCTTCACTCTCCCTCTCTAACTTAAAAACCAAAAAAAGCCCCACCCCATCGCCTCTCGTTCGCTCCTCGCTACACTCGCCAACTCTTCGTTCATACACGACAAACGAAGTCTGCTCTACTACCTCCTCAAACCGCTCTTTTTTTGCCTCTTCTCGAAGTTCCAACCCACCTTGTTCAGGGATGCAAAAGATCCGAGCCCTGGCAAGTCGAGGTTCCGGACGTGTCGTCCCGCCACCACCGCCAGCTCGACGCGCGTCGACTTCTGGCCAAGACATACGAGGTTCGAACTCGTCTCAGCAGTTTTTGCTTCCGCCTCAACGATCCGCGGCCCCTGAAGAGCACGGTGGGCGCGTCGCCGCCAGGAATGGAAGCACGAACGCTTTGGCCACCCTCGGCAAGAAGATCTTTGGAAGTCACCACCACCGCCGCCATCATAATGCTTCCTCGAAAAATGGTGACGGTTCTGCTCGTGAAGATCCTAACAAGAAGAAACGTCAGTCGGTGGACCTCATTGGCGTCTATTCTCGACCAAGACCGCGAGCGGGCGAAGACAGCTTTATGTCTGGTGGAACGAGTCTGATGGACATGCAAGCCCTCGCGCACGCCAACCGTACTACTTCTGGCGTGCTAGCCCGGCACGACGACACGCCTGATCCCTTTGCGGGCGACTTAACTCCTCGTCGTCGCGCGTCCGAGATTGTTCGCGAGTTGGATTCGGTACTGGGTTGCTTCCTCCCGGACGCGTCGGAAGGTGTCATCACTGGCTCTACTTCAGCTCCGATTGGTCATGGCATCGAGCAAGCCAAAGGTGCCAAGGCGGAAGATCGAGCAGGACGACGCGACAGCATCGAGCCTTCGCCACCCACTCCTGAACCTCGCTGCCCGCTTAGGAGCCCTTCGCCAAAGCCTCGCCGTCACCAAAGGAAAAGGAGCCAGAGTTCTTTCGTTCTTCCGACGTCGTGCAGAGTAGACCAGAGGATCATCAACCACAGCGACCTCGACCTCTGCATCCTCCTTGGAAACATCGCAAGGCGCAACCGAGGGATTCGTGTTACTCCTCCTCGAAAACGTCAGGCTTGTGGCAAGGCTGGACTGCCACCGCCTCCCCCTCCGAGGTGTCCTGCGGCTGCGGACGTGTTCATCGTCGATGACACGGTGAAGCGGAATCGGAAAGCTGCGATGGACGCCTTGACGGCCAGGGCAAGGAACCGCCGGGAGAAGATAGACGGTAGAGGGCTCGTACGGAGCCCGAAGATCGAGGAGAACCTCGCGCAGGTGGTAGATGCACTGGAAGGTCCCGCCGCCGACGAGGATGCGGATGTGGCGACGGTTCGAGGTTGGACGTCGTTGCCCGGCCTCCTTCAGCTCTGCTCTCCAGCTCCTGAAGACGTGGATCCCTACGCCACCGTCAAACGCCGTGGCAATACCAAGGAGAAGGATGCAGGCCTCCAGTCCCGGTTCTCTCAGGCTGAGCCCAAGAAGCAGCAGAAAATTCGTCTGTCTCCGTTGGACGGTTTCCTCCCACCAGCCAAACCGTGGAAGTTCAAGGACCTCGAGAAGCTGGTGAGTCTACCCTTCCGGACTTGAACGATTTCGGTGGCGAGTGCTGATGAAATATACTTTTGTAGCCTTGTGTTGAACCTGCTGATCGTATTGCCGGAATCGTTCGTTGGGTGGCGGACGTTCAAGAGGCGCTGGCCCTGGAAGCTGTTCTAGACGTTCCGTACACCGCCAAAGTTCCTCAGCCGTACGTCCCTTACTGGCACTTCCCTTGATCCGTAGTCGGTCGGTGTTGGGTGCCTTCGCTCAAAACCTAGGAGATGAGACGGCTCTGCTGGTCGTTCAGGGGGTCGACTTCCTTTCCCCCCTGCTTTCCCTCCGCTTTTTTTTTTGCTCCTTTTTTATTCTTCCAGCTTATTGTTTTATTATTTTGCATCCTACGCCTCTTACCTTACCCGTTTCATCACTAATGACACCTCCCAATATCACTGTCACAATCCACCCCCACTCTTCCATCTCAGCAACCTCCTTTCATTAGTAAAATAATGCGACGAATGTCACTTTCCTTCTCATTTTCTTTAGCCATACGCTTCGCATTGGTCGATATCATGTAAAGCCCATGCTGTCCCTTTCCTCATGTCCAATCCCCATTCAGTACATATCATTTTCCCCTTTCTTGACGTTATTAGTCGTTTCCTTTC